>JARACY010000282.1:0-109345 GCA_029255725.1 Scrobipalpa atriplicella
TTTTAGATTTATTATCGAAATATGACTAATTTCATAAGAAGTTACACAAACTCATGTATTGTCCCGTGAATATTAGTGTAGTTGACTGTGCATCTACTTACTAATTGTTGTAAGTACCACCTTATTGTGACATATTGTACACTGTTGTTTGCTGTTCCAAAAAAAAGAAAAAAAGAATAATTATGATTAAAAAATTTGTGACTTTCACGATTGTACACCCTCTACCCAGTTATTTCCGTTCACATTCAAAATAACAATCGAACAATGTTTGTTACCTATTCAATCACTCTTCACTTCACCTCTATCTATACGTCCAAAATAAGTAGTGACCAAAATTAAGACTTGGCTCAAAGGACTTGCATCCAAGTCATAAAATATTTAAAAATAAAACTATCTATACGGTTTGACGTAGGAAAATTGACACACTTTTAGGTCCGAATACAAACACTATCGCGGGAAAAATACCCCTTTCTTACAGGCAAACAGGGTCTTTAAAATTGAAATTAATAACGTAATATTCACGTTCCCCGTTAACTAAAATGTCAAAAATATATATTTTACCCATTGACAACTAAATTTATTCACGTATTAAAATGTAGTAGTATAAGCTAAATGCGTTTATTATTATTCTATAAAAGAAATCTAGTAAATAAATAATATATATGGGAGTTGAATTGATTTTCATGTCGAAATTAAAAGGCGCAATTTCATGTCCGTAGTAAAATTTCAAATTATTAAAAGTTTTAGGTTTTTGTGATAAAAACAGTCTTTCAACTTCATCGCGTCACCTATCTTCACAGTTACATTTTATAACAAAGAAAACAAATGAATAGCTCACAGAAAAAGAAAACCGTCAGTTCTTCTCATTCCGCTTGGAAATGGTAGATATAGGAGGAAATTACCAGCTTTTATTCTAAAATTTACGTCCTTCTGCCATCTTTCATTGTCCGTGGATGTCACCTGTCAAATTCCCCTTTCGAGCCTCTAAGGTTCCGAGCAGACAACCTGCGTTTGAACTGCAAGACGGCTGTGGGATTGCAGTTAGGTAGCAGTTTTATTATGTAGTTGACAATTTGAACAAGCCACATTGGTGTAGAGTGGATAGGGCCGCTACCTCCTGCGCTAGTCGTGGTTTGAATCCCACCACGTACCAATATGTTTTTCGCTTATACAGTGAAGGAAATCATCGTGAGGGAAGTTTGTATCTGAACTTGACCAATCCGTACTGGATCCACGTGGTCGACTGAATGCCCGATCGCCCTTAATACGTATTCGTGTCTTATAATCCTGCACCTCGATAAAGACGTTATACACAGCGTACCAGAAACTGATAGGTGTTGCTTAGTAAACCAAACTGAACAACTTAACCAGTAAATTCTTTCAGGAACTTAAAAAAACATGGCTTTTCCAAACAAATTGTCTTATCGAAGTGATAATTTTGCTCGGGAAAGCCAATATATTATATTTTCTTTATTTTCTGAAAGAGGTTCCTAATGAAAGTTGTTCAGTTTCATTGACTGAGCAACCCCTATCAGTTTCTGGTACGCTGTCCCTTACACCCGGTATGAGCTGATGATGATGATGTCCATTAGCTCAGACCATTACTAGACTACCGACCACTCTTTTGTCAGCCTCTGGAGAATGCATATTATAAAGAGTGAATGCCTTCATAGTAAGAGGCTGTACTAATTCATTCTTTTGATGAATTTACTCACTCACTCGGACAGCTTTTGTGGTCCGACTTGATTTTTCATTCGTTCACACAAAATGGATTTTAATCACGTTGAAATATGACGTCAGCGAAAAACGGACAAGTATTTTGTTTGATTTTAAACAAAAAAAAAATGTTTGGAATTTTATATACATTTATGTGAATAAATCAAAATTCATGATAGAGTTTACAAACGCTTTAGCTTACAAACGGATTGAATTGCTTTGAATATTTTTTGTATCAAATTTTATCCAAAAATGTTTTAATAGCTTATTTTTGTCTCAATTAACCGATTCCTGAGATTCGAATAGTTGATGAACTTATAAGAATATCGATAATTAAATTCTGTCGACATTATTATTAGAACTTCTATGTATTAATTAGAATTTCATACACTATCGACAGGCAAACGGCTCATTAGAAATAAAATGGTAAACCACTAAAATAATAGAATATGCCTGCAACCTGCAAACCTGTCACCTGCTGCAATAAAGTTGGTGTTGCTGCTCTACTGACTTTACAAGGAAGATTCTCCTTTACTCACATTTACTACTTTATGAAAACATGGTAAAGGCCTATTAGGTGTGCTATTTAGGTGGTTCAAAATCGCTGATAGGTTCATCGAGTCATTTGACTCAAAACTCACACAACAAGTAAAAGAAGACGATGACGTTCGTACAATCTGGTGAAGGTCGCGGAAAGCCGATGGATGCGGGTGGTTCTGTGCCCATCTTGAAGATCCTTAGGAGAAGCCTATTTCCTGCTGTGCAGTAGACGTCTATTGACTGGTATGACTACGACGATGTTGTTTGGTCATATCGATCGGTGAAAAATTTAACGTTCCCTATCGAGTTGAAAAATAACCGTAATTACAGTTTCATAACAAAATTACAAGAATTTTTTTCGCTTTCGTTCATACAGATCTAAGTTTACTTTGCCTTCTCCTATTTATATCTGTGATACTAAGGCTCGTATTTATAAAGCGATCTCAAGATTGAGAGCAATATTAAGTATGGATTTGACAGATCATTTTGTACTGAAATGACATTTCTGACACTGACTCAAACTCGCTGTCACTCTTGAGAGCTGATTTTAAATACGGGCCTTAGAGATTATTACCTACTACTAATTTAATAGTGAAGGGGATTTCCTTATTTCTCTTCTGTGTTACCTAATACAGAATAATCACTTTTAAATTTTGGGATAGAATAATCGCTGTTGGAATTGTTTAGTCTCGCCATTAAATAATAGAAAGATTCGATTCAAAACCTCTTTTTAAACTCGGATCGAAATTACACGCGCAACTCCACCCAAGCAAAGTATTCAGAACTTCCGTCCTTTTACCATCTTTTACCGAAATGACAGGCCAAGGGCCAGTTCACACCGGAAGCGACACAACGGGACACAGCGCGAAGCTGCTTGAAGATGCATCACGTTGCACCAAAAGTTACAGGCTTAACCGCGCTGCGCAGCATGACGTTGCGCGACGGCGCAAATTTTCGAGTTCTGTCAATGAAATTACTATCTTTCTGAATAATTAATAAAGTACAATCAAAGTTCTATATTTAAGCATGTGTCACGCTCTTGAAAAGTCGCCGTAAAACGCGTCGTAGCGCTTCCCGGTGTGAATTGAGCTTTACCGAAATGACAGGCTTAATCTCGCTAAATTTTCGTTGAAACTTTTCATCAATTCGCCCTGATTTCCAT
This sequence comes from Scrobipalpa atriplicella, assembly GCA_029255725.1. Classification (NCBI taxonomy): domain Eukaryota; kingdom Metazoa; phylum Arthropoda; class Insecta; order Lepidoptera; family Gelechiidae; genus Scrobipalpa; species Scrobipalpa atriplicella. The sequence goes on from JARACY010000282.1 coordinate 3,419, forward strand.
CAGCTTTGGCTGGCCCCTTTTATATTGTTTTCTTGGAGGAAAAAACTCGGGCCGTCGCCAATTCAGAGATTAATAAAATGTAAATTTCACGACACGGCGCTTTCCGGCAATTTCTCGGGAATTCTCGGAAATTCCCGTCAAGTTGCGGAGAGGTTGTGTGGCTAACTTCTGGACTTGTTAGTAAAGTTTCGTAATGAGGCGGCGAGAAGATTGAACACAACTTGATGTATGGCGGGGAACTGAAATCATAAAGTAGTAAATGTGAGTAAAGGAGAATCTTCCTTGTAAAGTCAGTAGAGCAGCAACACCAACTTTATTGCAGCAGGTGACAGGTTTGCAGGTTGCAGGCATATTCTATTATTTTAGTGGTTTACCATTTTATTTCTAATGAGCCGTTTGCCTGTCGATAGTGTATGAAATTCTAATTAATACATAGAAGTTCTAATAATAATGTCGACAGAATTTAATTATCGATATTCTTATAAGTTCATCAACTATTCGAATCTCAGGAATCGGTTAATTGAGACAAAAATAAGCTATTAAAACATTTTTGGATAAAATTTGATACAAAAAATATTCAAAGCAATTCAATCCGTTTGTAAGCTAAAGCGTTTGTAAACTCTATCATGAATTTTGATTTATTCACATAAATGTATATAAAATTCCAAACATTTTTTTTTGTTTAAAATCAAACAAAATACTTGTCCGTTTTTCGCTGACGTCATATTTCAACGTGATTAAAATCCATTTGTGTGAACGAATGAAAAATCAAGTCGGACCACAAAAGCTGTCCGAGTGAGTGAGTAAATTCATCAAAAGAATGAATTAGTACAGCCTCTTACTATGAAGGCATTCACTCTTTATAATATGCATTCTCCAGAGGCTGACAAAAGAGTGGTCGGTAGTCTAGTAATGGTCTGAGCTAATGGACATCATCATCATCAGCTCATACCGGGTGTAAGGGACAGCGTACCAGAAACTGATAGGGGTTGCTCAGTCAATGAAACTGAACAACTTTCATTAGGAACCTCTTTCAGAAAATAAAGAAAATATAATATATTGGCTTTCCCGAGCAAAATTATCACTTCGATAAGACAATTTGTTTGGAAAAGCCATTTTTTTTTAAGTTCCTGAAAGAATTTACTGGTTAAGTTGTTCAGTTTGGTTTACTAAGCAACACCTATCAGTTTCTGGTACGCTGTGTATAACGTCTTTATCGAGGTGCAGGATTATAAGACACGAATACGTATTAAGGGCGATCGGGCATTCAGTCGACCACGTGGATCCAGTACGGATTGGTCAAGTTCAGATACAAACTTCCCTCACGATGATTTCCTTCACTGTATAAGCGAAAAACATATTGGTACGTGGTGGGATTCAAACCACGACTAGCGCAGGAGGTAGCGGCCCTATCCACTCTACACCAATGTGGCTTGTTCAAATTGTCAACTACATAATAAAACTGCTACCTAACTGCAATCCCACAGCCGTCTTGCAGTTCAAACGCAGGTTGTCTGCTCGGAACCTTAGAGGCTCGAAAGGGGAATTTGACAGGTGACATCCACGGACAATGAAAGATGGCAGAAGGACGTAAATTTTAGAATAAAAGCTGGTAATTTCCTCCTATATCTACCATTTCCAAGCGGAATGAGAAGAACTGACGGTTTTCTTTTTCTGTGAGCTATTCATTTGTTTTCTTTGTTATAAAATGTAACTGTGAAGATAGGTGACGCGATGAAGTTGAAAGACTGTTTTTATCACAAAAACCTAAAACTTTTAATAATTTGAAAATTTTACTACGGACATGAAATTGCGCCTTTTAATTTCGACATGAAAATCAATTCAACTCCCAATATATATTATTTATTTACTAGATTTCTTTTATAGAATAATAATAAACGCATTTAGCTTATACTACTACATTTTAATACGTGAATAAATTTAGTTGTCAATGGGTAAAATATATATTTTTGACATTTTAGTTAACGGGGAACGTGAATATTACGTTATTAATTTCAATTTTAAAGACCCTGTTTGCCTGTAAGAAAGGGGTATTTTTCCCGCGATAGTGTTTGTATTCGGACCTAAAAGTGTGTCAATTTTCCTACGTCAAACCGTATAGATAGTTTTATTTTTAAATATTTTATGACTTGGATGCAAGTCCTTTGAGCCAAGTCTTAATTTTGGTCACTACTTATTTTGGACGTATAGATAGAGGTGAAGTGAAGAGTGATTGAATAGGTAACAAACATTGTTCGATTGTTATTTTGAATGTGAACGGAAATAACTGGGTAGAGGGTGTACAATCGTGAAAGTCACAAATTTTTTAATCATAATTATTCTTTTTTTCTTTTTTTTTGGAACAGCAAACAACAGTGTACAATATGTCACAATAAGGTGGTACTTACAACAATTAGTAAGTAGATGCACAGTCAACTACACTAATATTCACGGGACAATACATGAGTTTGTGTAACTTCTTATGAAATTAGTCATATTTCGATAATAAATCTAAAACTACCGACAGATTCCCACCATATTCCCTTCAAAACACCTATTTTCCCGCTTCTGATGATCCTCGGTGACGTAAACACGATGACGTCAGCAATTTGTTTGCCGTCACTTCCCGAATCTCGGTGACAAGATTTATTGAAGGGAAACTGAGAGATTCCGCCGTCAGGTCCATCTGTTAGTTTTATCAGGCTGTTCGTTCTTGGAGATATTTTATTTTGTACAGAAGTTGTACGAATGTTTTAAAATGAAAGGGTGGTGCGAAGTGTGATATTAGGAATATTAGTCAACGTCGTTTCCTTCCATGCTGACTGGGAGCGATAGAAAAACATAGAATGTGACAGCTGTATCTCCTCCCGGACATACTGTAAAAACCAGCAAAAGGATTCGAGGATTTCAAAATGTTGTAATTTAGGCAATCGGCTGACAACCTGTCACTACAGCAATATACAAATCTATCTTAAACAACCCTTAGAACTTGTCAGACATGGCGGAACGACCTTTGTTTGTGTTGTTGATGCTCTGCCTACCCCATGAGAGGATAACAGGCGTGATAGTATAGTATGTTGTGTATCTTTGCGATGGTTTTGCACTTGACGCTAGTATGGGAGAGTGATGACCGCGACAGAACTTGACGATGGAGCTCAACCCCAACACAGCATGACGTAGGTACTGTAGTTTTATACCGGGAGTAAAAAAAAATCTGACCAAACTTAGGGTGTAACCCATGAAACTGAACAACCTTTAGGCCCGTATTTATAATCAGCTCTCAAGTGTGACAGCGAATTTGAGTTGGTATCAGAAATGTCATTTTAGTACAAAACGGCCTGTCAAATCCACACTTAATATTGCTCTCAAACTTGAGATCTCTTTATAAATACGAGCCTTAATTATCCACATGATTAAAAACAAACAACCTACAACGCAAAGATTCAATTTCTTGAGTAAACAAGAGTAAAAAACTGCATCACTGTTTAAAAAAAGCCAAAAGGCAGGTTCAGTTTCATTCATCCATCTGCCATTCAGCAGGAGGCCAATCTAGTTGGTAGCGTAAATAGAGGCGGCAGAACTTCGGCGCTTTCCCCGTACAATCCATTGAACAGACAAATTGCAAGTGTCGGGGGCTTGAGAGTAACGTACATGACTTTAGCAAGCCTAGGTACTTTGATAAATATATATTTTATTTAATACATGAAGTCACGTCCTTATCCCTTAAGGGGTAGGTAGACAAAACGCACATTGAAAGGCGTTTGTGAGGAATATTTAGATAAAAATGTAAAAACTGTATATCTTCCTCGAAAATTTATGTTATTATGTCATTGCTCAATATGAAAAAACAATCATTTCAGGTGGTTTATCTTTTAAATCATATTTCTTGTTGACAAACGCATGTAACGTGTAAAATGTCGCTACAAAATTTATTGCTTGATTTGTAGTAAAAATTAAAAAAAAAAAACATTCAAAAAATCATTAGGCATAATAATTGTTGCCGTTCTACCATTTGGTTACGACAAAGTAGACTGAATTTACCTGATTGTCTGTAAAAAAAACGTATAGTCGGTTCCGGTATTTGTCGTTGATAGATAGTGGTCCCGGTAGCTGCCTTTGATAGGTGGTGTAAAAATTCTGGCATCAGGGTTCAACGGATAAATCGACTCCAAAACTCAAACGAAATAAGAAAAGAAAGAACCATAACGAAGGCCAGCCGTAGCTACTCCAGCTCTCAATCCTGATAAATCCTCTGGTAGTTCGTTCATAAATGTCGACATGTCGTCTTGATGTTGTTATTGATGGCTGATATTGATCTCATGTGTACGGCCGACGTGGATGTATTGACAATTCTTTTGTTGTCGGTTTGATATCGGTTTTACCCATGCTGGACTTAAGCCGATAAAAAAATGTAGATACGAGAAGCGACGACTCGGCGTGCACGTTTTAAAAACTTGATACAATATAGATTTTTGTGTATTAGTGCAAAAGTTTTTATTTTATTGACATAACTCGAAAATTCATCGCAGTATCGCGCGATTTAGTCTGTCACTTCGTTATATAACGAGGGAGATTGTGTCTTTGCGTTGCGTCGCGTCACTTTTCGCTATGAACTGACTGACCCTAGGTAAGCGTAGAAATGTAACTAGACTCTAACTTTGTTTAAACTTCTCAGTAGTAGTGGTCAGTGTCACTTCCTGACTTGCTGCACCCGTCACAGTAATTACACATGACGTGCCTCTACAAAGTTAGTGTAAGTAAAGGTTTAGTTAAACTAAACTGTGAGTGCCGTCCAGTGTAACATTGTGTTACACTCACATACATAAAGGTAACGCCTTTACTTATCCATTATGCGGTAGGCAAAACGTAAAATGCCTAGTTAAGGGGCTACCCTGAGCCAAGTGGCGCCCTCATCAGTCAAAAAATCATTACTCACTGAAAAAGCAATTAATCGAAAATCCGGTAAACCAGATTGAAATAAAAGCAAAGAAGATAATTTAGAACATCATAAAGTTGCAATTCAGAGTTCCTGGTAGTAACAGAAGGAAAATTTGCGAAAAACTGCCACTTTTAGCACTTTTGGTATCAGTAACTGCTGTAAACACTGAATCATGAATTTATAGTGCTTAAAACAAACTTCAGTACCTATTCTTTAATCTGGTTTACCGGATTTTCGATTCATTGCGTTTTCAGTAAGTAATTATTTTTTTAACTGATGAGGGCGCTGGCGGCACCGGGGATCCCCTCAAAGGCGTTCTCTTCACGTTTGTGACAAATTATTGAGTAGGTACTCACACCATTTATAAATAGCTTCGTGTATTTCTATAAAATCTTGCAATGCCCAACTCTAGTTACCTATCGATGAAATAAATAAATTCCACGTTAATTTTGTTACGTACAAAACAAACATGTTTTTTTTTTTTGTAGTCAATCTGAAACATTATACTAGAACAAAACAAAACTACACACTAAACAGAACTGCCAGTCATGTTTCTCGTTGTTCCAACCCCAATTCACACCGAGAAGCGACGTAAAATAAAGTGATAGGGGAAATAGATCCTTATTTCATATGCAAAAAGATATAAATTTCATTGACAGAACTTGAAAATTCCTCGCAGTGTCGCACTACGCCGCGCTGTGCCGCGCGGTGCCGCCTGTCACTTTGCGGTACTAACGAGATGCATCTTCAAGCAGCTTCTTTCCTCGTTGCTTCCAGGTGTGAACTGACCCTTTTCCTTTATTTTAGGGCCAACATAATCCGGCTCCTGAATTAAAGTTTTCAAAACGCGCACATTCGTTTTCACTTTGGCGAACTATCCGGGAACAATGTTCCACTGGACCGTGACATTACATTTTGCGAAACTCTAAACCGTTGTAGTGGTGGGCTGACTGATGTGATTCAATTAAAAAATTTATTAAAATTATATTATGTAAAGAATCCTCTAAAAGATACTTCCCGGTTTTAAGTCAGTAAGGGAGTTTGTGCACTTATCTTTATCCAATACATATCCAAAACATATCCATGTAACGTATATGGATGGGTGCACAAATGCCCTAAAGATTATATTTGTGAAAAAGATCGTAGCAGTCCAATAAAAAATGTGTGGTCAATCAAATACCGATTAAACCCTGATAACGATCCTACTCGTAAGCGTTAATTAGCTCGATGAGTTAGCTGTCTGGTTCACTAGCACTACTACACTTCAGAGCCAAGCAATTTACTGTATTCTATCTGAGTGTATGACTTTTGAGTGAGCTTGTTGACTCTATTGGTTGAACTCTACACTTTTCTCGCCTAGACTAGAGTTAAGAGCTATTCCGTAGCAATTTTTTAAATATTATGTCACCAAAGGCCATTATCACACTATACGCGCAACGCGGCGTATTGTCTATGGTTCCATTGTTTTCACTCCGCGCGTAGACGCGGTGCTAGTGTGCTATAGCCCGCATTTTTTCCATACAAACCGATGTACTTACAAAAAACGATACAGCTCCGCCGCTCCGCGCTACGCCGCGTTGCGTATAGTGTGAGAATCGCCAAACAACCTTACACTAAACTTTTTCTAATTGAATCACTCAATGAACTGATTCAAATAAAATAATCAACCCCACCCCTTCACGCGATCAACCGTACCTGGTTTTGGAAATCTAGTGGAAAACAATAGCAAAGTTGCCAGCTGAACTACATTTGACAAAGTTTGTTGTATTTGTTTTGTAACCTATACTGGTATTTGTTGTTTATCGGGTTAGGTTAGATGGGTGCGCATTATGTTACTATTATAGTTAACTCAGCTCAATAAGCTGTTTTTTTTTTTACGATTGGGTTGCTAAATACAACCGGTAGGTACAGGTACTGAAAACATCAAACTACCATCATACTCATTATAGGTAGGTACCGAAGTAGTACTTCTACGTAGTATTAATATACTCGGTAGTACTATTCATTTTCAATTCAAAGAGCAGATCTCGTTACCTGAACTGTAAATAAAAAAGTGTATGTTATAACCTTGTGGGGAAGTTTCCCTGCTCTCTGTGGGTCGGGTCTATGCTGCTGTGGCAATATTTTATTTTATTGCCTTTGCCCAGCAGTGGGACGACCCAGGCTAAATAAGATAAGATAAGAAGATAAGATTGAGGAAGACAGTTCGATGAGATATAATAATATACCGAGTTTATACAAATATTACGTTAACGCAAAATTTTACTCAATATTTCAGTCAGCATATCCGGTGGAAGAGTAAGGATTTGTAAATTTATTTATCTAAAAAATACAATTGGCTACTTTCCAACTAGTCAAATCAGCAACTTTTTATGAAATGTCAAAAACGCTTTTTTGTATGAAAATAGTAAGTTATGACGTCACATTTTAGTAAATATTGACTACTCAAATCAATAACTTATTTACTTTTAACTCGATTGTTAAAATCGAAATGTGCATTTTTTTTTATAATGAATGAAATCCACAATATTTTTAGCCATCAGTTTTAAGTATAAACGTTTTGAATTTTTTAAGCTACCCAGTCAAGTACCCAATACGTATTTTCCAGACGTAAAAGCTACCTTCATGACAAGAAATATAGCTTCAAAACTTAACTACGTTGCCTAGGTTGAGGTCGTTATTCAAGTGCCAATATCCATCGAGTTGATGTAGATAGCACACGACTCGACGCCTACTAGAAAACTAGAGCCTTGTACGAAGTAGGCCTTTGTCTTTTGCCAACATTGAATTAGGCCTGCGTTGCCTCAAAGAAATTGCTACTTTAGCAATAAGGTCGCCTATGTTGTCTTTATCGTGGTTAACTATTGTGTTGTATGATTTATTTACTAGGTATAGTAGTCGCGGTCGTTGTCCTGGATTGTGGTCGTTGAATTCATCAAAGTCAAACAGCGCACTAAGGCCCGTATTTATAATCAGCTCTCAAGAGTGACAGCGAGTTTGAGTTCGTATCAGAAATGTCATTCCAGTACAAAATTACCTGTCAAATCCGCTCTCAATCTTGAGATCGCTTTATAAATATAAGCCTAAATGATTTACACTAAACCCCATTTAGTTTATTTGAGATGACCGACCATTACATTAAATTATCTCATTTATCCAAACAAATCCTAACTTCATTTTAGCAAAATGTTTCAGTCTAGACTTTAAAGTGTTCATTGGGTTCTAGTGAATAGAGCAACCTATTAGACGGGTTTTCTCGTAATCACAATGTTAGATGAAAGATACATCTGGGTATATCGACAGGGTGAAATTCAAAACATTCCTAAAAGGTAAGTAATGTGTTCAGTCCAGAAAGTGAACAACTTTCCGATCGCTGTCTTTGATATATTGGTAGTTACAGAAACCACGTCAGAAGCCTAATAAGTATTAGTCGTGCTATTAGGAGGTTTAAAAACTCTGACACCAGGGTTCATCGGGTCGATCGACCCGAAACCCACACGATAAGAAGACCGTAACACTGATTAGGTGTTGACACATATTGGCTTCTCTTTAATTGCAATTATCACATGCTTCATTTGACGAAATCGCTTCAATCCGGTCAGCCGGACGTCCGGGACAAATGAGACTGATTTTATTGGACCACACATCCGTACGGATAATTAAAAGCGGGTAAAATTGTGATTGGTATGGAACGTTTCCTCGGTTAATTAGATTTCTTTTAAAGAAAAGGAACGTTACGATCTACTGTTTGATTAAACTAGCGAGCTACTTCCTGCGATGTCAAGAAATAAATGTCAAGACACACCGGGAAACGATACGACGCGACGCGGCGCGCACTTATCATATAATTACAATGTTAGGACTTTATTTACTATGTAAAATGAAAGAAATTTTATTGATAGAACGCGAAAATTCCTAGCGGCGGCGTCGCGATCCAACCGGTGCCGCCTATCAATTCTTGGTATAACAAGATGCCTATCCTATTAGGGATAAAGGCGTGATTGTATGTATGTTGCATCTTAAGCGCCGCGTCGTTTCCCGCCCGTTATAAAAATTTACAGACTCCATGAAAACGACTTTTATTTAGCTGTTGACGCCGCCATCGAGAGCTCGAGAGTTCATGTAAACAAAATAGATATCCTCCGAAAAAGTCTTTAGCAGGGTCAACGTAATAATCTCTAGTCACTAGAGACTATAGAGTTTCAACCGTCGTTCTCACTACTAACCATTAATATTCACCATAGAGTCCCAGGAATTCCCTTTGCGTGTAAATGAAGCAATAAGGAATTAAGGCCCGTATTTATAATCAGCTCTCAAGAGTGACAGCGAGTTTGAGTTAGTATCAGAAATGTCATTTCAGTACAAAACGACCTGTCAAATCCATACTTAATACTGCTCTCAATCTTGAGAGCGCATTATAAATACGAGCCTAAAGGTGCCGATTGTACAGGTGTGGGGAATGGCGTGAAAGTTCCCGGAAAATGACTTACACAAAGGTAATAACGGTTCTCATTTGCTACTCGATTGATTTGATCGAATGTTTTTTCTAGGTAAGAGTGGTGAAATTGAGTGAACATCTCATCGGGAAACATAGCAAATTAGACAGTTACAAACTAGCCCCTTTAGCATGCAGCCGCAGTAGACATTTTATCTATGTGTCAAATTGTATGGGAATTTGACAGATAGACGCGATATATTCGCCATCGCACGGTGGCATGCTACAGGGGCAGGAGTCACCTCACAAATGCTTATTTTGATAAATAAAGAAACAGTGGGATACCTTAATGGTGGTAAAGAGTGGTTATTCTACTAAATAAATATAAATCGTCCTCATAAAGAGAAAGGTAAATTGCTGCGCTAGTCTGACCATGCTTGTGTCAACAAAGCTCTCTACAACAGTAAATTTTGTGAAATTATAAAGCGGAATTAACTTTCGAGAAATTATAGTACCCCTTTTAGGATTTCAAAGTAGTGTTAATAGTGTTTTTTTAGTAGTATCAACTAATTTACGTTCTTAGCAGTAAATAGGACACACTCCCTTATTAAATTCTCTACACATTTTGAGCGTATGTCGTGCGAGTCAAAAGCGTTGTAAAGTTTATTCTAAATTAAATTTCTTAAGCCAAAATTAAATTTTCACGTCATTAGCCTGCTCATTAGCTCTATGTTATATTATAAGGAACCTTGCATGCTTGTTTTGTCTCAGTTTGTTTTCAGTAATAAAATAATTCGGGTCGTTGTTCGACTCGAAAATCCACTCGCTAAGAAGAAGAATAAAATAATGAGTAAAACTTTGTTAATAGTAAATTCTTAAATTAATTAATTAATTTATACACGACCGAATGGCAAGAACTGGCACTAGATCGTGAAAAATGGAAGGAAGCTAGGCCTTTGCCCTGCAGTGGGACTACACCACAGGCTCTTAAAAAAAATGACAATTATCAACATTGTGTTCCCCCTATGAGAATCGAACATACGACCTCCGGATCGGGAGCCCATGCCTCAGACTGCTACACCACGGAATCACTTCTGTTTATTAACTTATGTAGGTACTTAGAGTTTACACGTGTTTCACGGCTTTTCTATTTTGATCTTGAGTTCAGCGAATTGAGCATCAACAAGAGGGAATCACTTGACTCCAAATGTCAACCCTTCACATATTGAATGTACGTACGTAGTGCCTATCGGATGCTGGATTTCAGAATAACAAGGATTATAGCGACGTGATCAACGTATATTCTTTACAGGGCGAGCAATTTAGTGCAGATGTTGTTTTTTTTTATATATTAAGTAAATTTTCCAAAATTTTATATAAAATATATAAAAGCAAAATTTTATATAAAATAATGTGTATCAATTGCGATTAAAGCTAAAATAATTTTATTAATAATAAATTTTCGGAAAAATTTATTATGTCGGGTCATAAGTGTAATTTGTACAAATTGAGCCGACCACGTATAAACCAACATTCACCAAATATTGGTTTCTAAGTAAATTAGAGCAAAAATTGTTTGTTTTATTAGTTTCTAACGTTATTTGAAGCATATTTACAACGTATACCTTGCAGAATGCTGAATTCTGTTGATGTATTGGAATGCCCTTTGAATCCTTTGAGTAAGTTAGCTCCACAATTAACTCTGTGCTTATTACTTCTGCCTTTAACATTAAAGTTCCACAATAAAACCCTTTAGGACCATTCGGTCGACTTCCTAAAATGTTGACTTCCCAAGAAGTTGGGTTTCCTAAAAATGTTGATTCCTAAAATGTTGACTTCGCAAAAAGTTGATTATCCATTTCCCAAAAACATAAACAAAGAATGACAGGAAAAAATTATTTACCTGAATAACCTTTTTGCTTCCCACGACCTTTCAAAAAATTAAGCAACACCGTAATTATATTAAAAGTATCAACCTGTTTTATTATTTAATCCGAAGCCAAATTAGAGATTCAGAGAGGCACTCGAGCGATTCAGGCGTACCCTTTTGACTGCATAAAAGTGTCAACATTTCTACAGATGGTATCGTTTAATATTTAAGGTGGAACGATGAGCTCAGTGCTGTCCACATGTAATAAAGTAATTGTGTCTCAAATACAAACATCATTTTCTCGCCCTTATCCCATTATTTGGGTCTCAAATAAAAAAAAAAACATGAATATTTTACGTTTTGTGCAAGTAATTCTTCAGTTTGTAATCCATAAGGTCAAATTCACACTTAATATCTTATTATGAACGGGATTATTACCACGATTATGTTTATAATAACAATCCAATTGCAGTGAACAACCGCGAAAGTCTTAAAACTGAATATCTTAGCTTTGAATGTCGATTTGGACAAAAGTGGCCACCTTTACCAAAATCAAATTGTTAACTTATGAATTACACAATGAAGAATTACTTGCGATTTGCGCAAAACGTAAAATATGCATGAAAAATGTTTGCATTTGAAACATACATACATACATAAATCACGCCTTTATCCCTAATGGGCTAGGTAGAGACCTCAACAAAGGTCATTCTATGTTTTTCTATCGCTTCCAGTCTAGCATGGAAGAAGAATTTGAAACATAATAAATTTATTACTTGTGGGGGCAGCACTGAGCTCAACAAACCACCTTAAAATAAATTACGTTTCTGTTGAGGCTACGTTTTGAAAGGGATCGTAACATAACACTTTATGTTTTAAATTTTAACATAGAATTGGTTTATTGCGGAACCTTTTCCTTAATTTAATTAATAAGGTGAGATGTATATTGTATCACCTTAGTAGGTACTTATTTGTTTGATCCTCGTTTTATCCTGTCTTATTTATGGTCCTTTTCACGTCCTTTTCCCTATGTCATTATCATGTCTTTAGGTCAAAGATTAGAAAAGTTGAGACGATTAGTGGTGGTAAGGTGGTGGTCAAAAAGAGTCAATGGGCATTGACTTAGCTCAATTCATACAAACTATTACGCCTGTATCCCTAATGGAATAGGGAGATCGTTAACGACCCAAACAAAAGGTCGTTGCGTCACTTCTCAAGTTTTGAGGGTTTTAGGTCCTTTGTTTAGGTCGTTTACGCTCTGCCTACCCCATTAGGGATAAAGGCGTGATTATATGTATGTATTATAATAAAATCATTGTCTCCTTAAAAACCCTAACTAAATCCATCTTGTTCTCTACAGGCTTGACAACTTACATTCCCTCACGTGAACAAATGTCCTGATAATCATGCGTAAAGTGCGAACGTTTAGCATCGGTAGGTACAGAGTGACTGTAAACCAACTGCATCAAGATTCAGGACTGCTTGTAGGATAATGATCAGGCATGTACCTATGTGTTTTAGAGTCAGATCAGTTCATACCGAGAAGCGAAGCGGCTTGAAGTTGCATGTCATTTTGTACCACGAAGTGATAGGCTGCAACGCGCGGCGCGCGCCGGAATTTTCGGGTTCTGTCAATAAAATATGAAAATGTTTACATAGTAAATAAAGTTTTACATTGTATCAAGCTCTTGAAAAGTGCGCGCCGCGTCACGGCGCTTCCTGGTGTGTATTGACCTTTAGATTCAGCACAAAAAAAAATGGACTAGCTAGATAGTAAAAAGAAGGGACATGCCCACTAAGATTAAGTCGTGGGCACAGAAGTCAAACCGCTCTATAGCAGTTTCTATGCAGTTACAATGAAGTCGGTCAGTACAGGCAGTTGAAACATAAATCAACACATTTCACAGCGACAGCGTACTCCATTCCATTCGTAATGTAGAACGACATTTTTATTACTACTGTAATGTGAGAGTTTTAGGTGATTTAGTACTGTTTTCTTAGGCTCGTATTTATAAAGCGATCTCAAGATTGAGAGCAATATTAAGTATGGATTTGACAGATCATTTTGTACTGTAATGACATTTCTGATACGGACTCAAACTCGCTGTCACTATTGAGAGCTGATTATAAATACGGGCCTTAAGTACCCAAACACACCTACTACTGCAGTATAAATCAGTAGAGTCAGTCGAGATGTTTAGTATATTGCATTTTGGGGGATAGACTGAGAACTTGTCGCTAATGTGATATAGAATATAAATGTCTCCGTAGTCTAGTGGTCTGCGATCCATGGGCTCGCGAGTCGCGACCCAGATGTCCCTGGTTCGATTCCAACCGGGAGACAATAACATTGTGTTGTTGTTTCTAATTTCGTTAGGACATTGCAGGCTGATCACCTGATTGTCCGAAAAGTAAGATGATCCATGCTGTCAAAGGGGCATGAAATCGGTCCTGCGCCTGATTTCTCTCTGGTCGTGTCTGTCATTCTGTCCTATCAGAATAAGAAATTGAAGGAATGTGTGTTGCACAAACACATTTGGACACTAAAAACTAGTCCTGCGCAGTTGGCCGATCTCTGAGAGATTGGCCGCCATCATCGAAAATTGGTTGGGAGGACTAATTTTAGATACACGTCTTCATCTCAAATCGTTCTCAATATTTTTCAGACTTAGCAAACACGGATACTATAGGTAATACCTACTTAATAATCAACAAGATTTTGTTTAAATAATATTGAGCCTATTTCGTGTACACGTAAAATGCAACGAGCCCCAAACGGTTATTAGTAATACCTATTTACTGATGTAAGTGTTTCTAATAAGTCTACAACCAGTTATTTTTAGTTACGTTATTGAAAAGAACAAGTTTACCATTCTCCAATAGGCACTTCTCTAGAGACGCGGCATAAAAAAATTGAAAAGGTAAAAATACCCGCGTTTCTCCACTTCGCATTATGCATGGTACTTCACTCAGGTAGAATGCAAAATGGTTCCTTTTCATAATGTTCTTTAGTGGGCCAGTTTCCGACGGGTTCAAGGAAAATGGAGAATACTCTTTTAAATACGAAGAAAACGTGAAATAGTTCTTTTTTGTTTGTAATTTAACCTATTTTGAGAAAAAAGAATTTTTGAGGGCGAGAATTTTCTTGAATTTCAAAATACATTTAAGTTCTTTATTGGTTCTTTCACATAAAATTGGTTTACATTTTTAAAGATTCTACGGATTTATTATGTTGAATTCTCTATATTCGACAGAACATTATGTATGCAAATCATAATTATCTCGTTAGGTTCCATCCATTTTAGTGACAACAAAAAAAAAATCATTTTTATTGACATAAAAAATCACATATTTTCATTCCAAAAAAGGCAAGAATCATAGCCAAAATGTTAAATCGATTTTCCAAAAGAAACTTTGAGATTCCGTTCAAATATCTCGCCCTCGCCAGCTTTACCGGCTACCCACAAATAGTTTTACCGGAAAAGGTTCCCGTATTCACCTGCATAATTTAAGAAACAGCCCTTCTAAGAGGCTTACAAGAAAAATTATCCGCCACTTCGATCCAAAGATGGACGACAGGGGCACAGCTTTTTCAGGTATTTTATGCTGAAAAGAGAAATAATCTTTTTCGAGAGCCTTGTATAGTGATAAAGAAATATTTGGTTGAATTATTCTCACTTCCATGCTGCGTAAGATAGAACTTCTTTTCTTTGCGAGTCGACGGCAAATGTCATATATCTTTAGCCCAGTGTGCAGCTACGCGCACAGCTTTATAAGTTGCTCTCCAAAAATCAAAATTAAATTAACACAACTTAAATCCTTTAAAAATAGTTTATTATTATGTTACCGCACTCATAATTATAATATTTAAATATTAGAATATTTTAACTTCCGCATTTTGACGCAGTTTTCCGTGGTAAAAAAATAAATATAACAAGGTAAAGTTTTGTAAAGGATGAGTCCCTGGAGTTCAACCTGTTTCTCACACTACTATGTACATTACACGTGAAAATATCACATGAAATTTTTGTCTACGCCAAGATGCAAAGATATTTTTATATTTATTTTAGTAAAAGGGAATTAAAGAGCTTCCTAGCTTAACACTAGATTAGCCAACGATAACTTCAGGGGAAGACAAAGATATAATTTTTTTTTATAGAGCCTACATTTTGAGTGATATTGTTAAAATATTTGTGTTGTAAATGCACATTGTGAATAAAATTATCATAAAATTATCCAAACACGGAGACCGGCGCCAAACAGCTTGATGTGTTCCGTCGATGCGTGAGATAGCCAGTGCCAACAGGCGTCTTCTGGGTGAGCTCGCACCATCGTCGACTCTGACACGCACAGTCATCCCTGACCTAGTGTCTAGAGTCAAGAGCAAACCCATTTCGAATAAAAAAAAAGACTTAAGTATAATAACCCTATAGAACCATACACGACACGATACAAAATCTTTAATTTCACGGCTGCTGATTATAGGATAGTGATACGAAATCGATACCATCTGGATGATAGCTAATATAAGGTAGAATTTGTAACTTTACCTGGCGTCCCTAGCGCCTTAAGCACAGTTACAGAAACTACCACAGACCTTGTGGAAACTATTTGCTACCGTCAGTTCACACTGAGAAGTTTCGGCGCGCGCTTTATTAAAAGCGTGCGGTATATTAAAGAACTTTTAGGAGTATTTCCTTGAGGCCAGTTGGCCGAGTGATGACGTATGGGAAAAGGGTAATTACCCGCCTGGTCAGGTGTTGTGACCAGGGGACTGGAGTCCGACTGGAATAGTTTGGAAGTTGTATATATGCAGACAACTGAAAAAACTTCGATACCGCGTTTCAGGACTTTTGATTCTTGATGTGGCGCCATCTATGTGCGCTACAAACTTTCGAACAGATAGATAAGATAGAAAACTCGAATATGTGCAGCCTGTTGATTCCTGGTAGATTAAGCTAAGATGCATTCTCAAACAGCTTCGCGTCGCGTTGCGTCGCTTTCCGGTGTAAACTGACCCCTTAGTACCCTCAGTTACTTGAAGTCGGAGTCAGGTTGCAGATAGTTCTGAGACGATCCTCTTGCGATTTGCGTTGGTAAGATTGACTGATCAATTCAATCTGCATGTAATCCTAGTTTCGACGAGTTAAATGCATGAGAATACAACAATATACATACATACATACATTTAATCACGCCTTTATCCCTAATGGGGTAGGCAGAGCGTAAACGACCTAAACAAAGGTCATTCCGCCACGTCTGACAAGTTTTGAGGGTTACTCCAGATTGATCTGTATATTGCTATAGTGACAGGTTGTCAGCCCATCGCCTGAATTACAATACTGAAACCCTCGAATCCCTTAGCTGGTTTTTACAGCATACCCGGGAGGAAATGCAGCTGGCACATTCTATGTTTTCCTCTCACTCCCAGTCCCAGGGATTAGAGGGTTTCAGTGTATTGCAATTTAGGCAATGGGCTGACAACCCGTCACTATAGCAATATACATAATCATCTGTAATAATAATAACCCTCAAAACTTGTCAGACGAGGCGTAACGTCCTTTAATTAGATAGTTTTTGCTCTGCTTACCCCATTAGGGATAAAGGCGTGACTTTATGTACGTACATTGCTTATTTACATGAAAATAAATGTACCTATTAAGAATACATAAATCAATCATAATGGTGTGCTTTATTTCTTTTATTGTCTATTCATCATTTATCATTATTATTATTATTTTAAGATAAAGTTATTAATTTCTGTCGTCAAAAATATTTGAATTATTCTAAACAAAATTTAAACTATTTAAAATATTTCCCAAATAAAGTAGAGAGGTTTAAATGTTTTAATTTAAATTTTCCCCTCGCACTCGGCCAGGGCAAGGCTTATATTAAAGCGTCACGTAAATTTGCGTTACGTAAATTCACGTTAGTTACGGTGCTGACTGCCTCCGCGGTCTAGTAGTCCGAGCCTTGAGCTCCCGATCCGGAGGTCCTGGGTTCGATTCCCGGGTGGGCAACATAGAGTTGACATTTGTCAATTCACCACTTTGATAGATTTTCCCCAGTTTGGTTAGGACAATGCAAGCTGAATCACCCGTTTGTCTGGAAGAAAAAATATTCCTTGCTACGGAGGGCACGTTAAGCCGTCGGTCCCGTTCAGTGGTGTCATTACGCAAAACCATGTCAGAAGCCAGCTGTGTTAATCATGATTTAAAAACTCTTACACCAGGGTTCATCGGGTCTTTCGACTCAAAAACCTACTCGATAAGAAAGAAAGAAGGGCAGGGCTTATATTAAAGCGCACGTAAATATACGTTAGCTACGGTTACGGCGCAGAATGGAAACATCCACAGTTGTTATATTTGCGCCGAGATGTTTGACTCAAAGTGGTCCAATGGGTTAAGGGCCTGTGCAGATCAAGTTTTTAATAAAAAAATAAACAATCGGGTTCCAAGGGGCATGGCATTTAGGAAGAGGTGCGGCGTCGTTGCGTCGCCGGTGCGTCGCCGATGCGCCGATTTTGTATGTAATCCATGTCTGCGCAGCGCAGCTTGATTTGAAGTTTCTATATAAAAATGACACACCGGCGACGCACCGGCGCCGCACCTCTTCCTATTTGCCATGCCCCTTATGACCTATCATGGTAGGCAGTGTGTCTGATGCCATGTAAACTGATTTCACTGCGCTGCGTTCGACAAAATATTGAGGGCAATAACCCTATTAAGGTCTATTAAGTAGTACCTGTGTACTGCTTGTTGTTTAATACACCAAAATTTTTAGTCACCAAAAGGTTTTACAGTGTATAAATTCCTGGGATTTTAAAGTTATGGTAACTGCCCAAGACTAGATTCTGAGGCTTTGATAAACTTCTTTTTTTATTTACCAAGTAATAATAAGTTGTCAAATAAAATTGATTCATAATTTGGCGTTATACTTACGTAATAAATTTTGACATGTTCTAAAGTTGAATTAAGGCCCGTATTTATAATCAGATCCCAAGAGTGACAGCGAGTTTGAGTTCGTATCAGAAATGTCATTTCAGTACAAAACGACATGTCAAATCCATACTTAATATTCCTCTCAATCTTGAGATCGTTTTATAAATACAGGCCTAAGTTTCGTACTATTTCTGTGCAAACTACGCACAAATTATGCAACGAAAAGCGAATCTCACTTGCCCTTAACCCTCGAAGTAACACTTAGCCCTGATAAGGGAATTACCCGTTTCCCTGTAGGGATTATTAGATTTGTGATACGCTTCGCCATTTTTGTCCAATCCGGGTCCTTGGAAAATTTGAATATTGTAAAGGAGAGGAGAAAAAAGTTAAAGAATTTAGGAGAATATTGTTATTCACTTCAAATTTCCCGGGTACCGCTATTTGTTTATTTCTGCACGGTAATTTATTTATACAACCCATTTTGTGTCACAAATATTTTTCCCAAATGTGGGACAGCCTATTTCATCAAAATAATGTTATATCTAATTTATTTGATAAAATCTATTTCAACTTAACTTCCATGCTGGACTGGGAGTGCCAGCTGCATCTCCTCCCATGCATTCTGTAAAAACCAGCAAAGGGAATCGAGGGTTTCAGTGTATTGCAATTTAGGCGATGGGCTGACAACCTGTCACTATAGCAATATACATAATCACCTGTATAATAACCCTCAAAACTTGTTAGAGGTGGCGGAATTACCTCTATTTAGGTTGTTTTTGCTCTGCCTACCCCAAGAGGGATAAAGGCGTGATTTTATGTGTGTATGTATTGGTTATATCTGGGATGGGCTTAAATGTCAAATATCAACATTATTAGCAGTACCAATCATAAAAGTATCGACACACATGCACACACATTACATGAAATGTGCCCATTGTAATTTTTTATTGACCAAAATGACCGCCAGTTAAAAACAATGATGATTGGTTCCTCTGTATGGAACGAACATTTAGTGTCAAAACAAGTTAGAATTCGATTAATGGGTAAAACGGAACGGTTTACTCTTTGAAAAGTTTTGGCCTAAATTACAATAACATAAAATGTTGCTAACAAAACAAAATCGGGTTTCGTATTGTTGCGGAAATATATATTGATATCCTATTTGGACTAACTCTGCCCAAAGGCCAACTTACAGGTTTGGAGAATGGCGCTCCTAAACGGGCAATTTTTTTGTGTAATGTGTTGCTGCAATACTGTCGGTATTGACCATGACCTGGCCATACCAAACATATGGCCGGGCTATTTAAGACAACTATCAAGGGAGAAACATACATGCAAGTACTTACATAGAATTTTGTTTTCTCGTCTGGTTGAGGTGCAGCTATACCGGGTGTAAGGGACAGCGTCCCGCAAACTGATCGAGGTGATCATTTTGTATGAAAAAGCATTTTTTTTTTTCATTTCCTGAAAAAAAATCCTGGTGGTAGTTGTTCAGTTTCGTTGACTGAGCAACCCCTATAAGTTTGCGGGACGCTGTCCCTTACACCCCGTATACAACTTATCTTTTCAGCATGTGCCTCACGGAAATCGAACCAACGATCTCCAGAATGAGAACCCAAGGCTTGACCACTAGACCACAGAGGTGTGCTAATAGCCTACCAACGAAAACCTAATAAACTAAAGCCTACACAACACCTACTAACGATTCATCTAACACAGACGACTTAATTTGAAAATTCTTCCTGAAATCGGGTGAAAAGGTAAACGGATGGCAACTCCGGCAGGAATTCCTAATATTCCAAGATTGCCGGCTCGATAGGGATGCTGCGCGGAAACTCTTAATCCTGCACGCTGGCATTTGAGTAGGAGTGGGCGATAACCTGCAGCCGGTACTAATGGTTCTCACTTCATACTCACATAACTCGTAACGATGAAAAATTAAAGTTTCGAATTACATCACAAATATCTCATAATATTTTATCAATTATTAATTTTATTTATTATTTATCAATTTGCTGTACTTATGTTTTGATGCGCAATAAAGAGTTAATCTATCTATCTATCTATCTATCTATCTCATATGATTTTAAGTAGTTCCTATTACTATAACAGTTATTATATTCAAATTGTTCCGTTTAGTTTTTGCAACACAAAGTATCTTTCTTTGCCTTTTATAACATTTTGAGGCACTTTGTCATAATATTGTACGTTTCAGAACGTACATGGACATTCCGGGAAATGGACCAAATGCCTCTTGTGGACATCCCAGTAAATGGACCTTCCGTGCCTGAGGGCTTTTTGTTTCTCGTCTGTTTGTCGTTATATCTTTATCTACCTTAAAGTTTACATTATTAACCAGGGATTTTACCGGATTTAAGATTTTACTTGCAAATAGCGAGTACTAAAAGCAAGCTTACGTTTTTTTGTATCACGCTTCTATAAAATACATTAAATTTAATTTTAAAAAAAATATATTCGAGAACTAATAGTAACACTCCAAGACGAATTGTGAAAGTGATAAATTTGAATCTCATTATTACGTCGAGATTTCGAGTATTATGTCCTTGACTATTGTCGATCGACTTTTCTAAATTGATTAAGGTTATTTTTCTCGCCAAATATAAGAGCAAAATACAGTTGGCCTGACTCTCTTCTGTTTGATACTGGGTTAGAATGACAAAAATAATATTTGCTTAGCATTGGCGTTGCCATTCCCATTGCTTAGCAGCAGCAGCTGGTAGCTGGGTTGGCCACTAACCTGGAAAAAGCCTAATCCAGGATTGGGTCTGGTTTCCCTTCTGGGTTGCAGAGGTCAAATGGCAGTCGCTCTGTGTCAAAACCAGTACCCTCGTTCAATCCTCTAGATTAAAGCTTTTATTTATAAAGCGATCTCAAGATTGAGAGCAATATTGAGTGCGGATTTGATAGGTAATTTTGTACTGGAATGACATTTCTGATACGAACTCAAACTCGCTGTCACTCTTGAGAGCTGATTATAAATACGAGCCTGACCCCGAGAGATACGGGATAAGGCTAGGGAGATAATGTAGTGGGTACTACGCGTGAAGTCAACCTTTGATATGTAGGTACTCTAAAGGACATCAAACTTTAAAATTTGATGTTCAAATAAAATATATCACAAATTTAATAATTTTACGAAAATATTTTTAGTCGGTGAGGAACAATCTAATTTTATTCTTTTCTTCGAGCGTTTCTTATTCTGTCTGATATAAAAAAAATATGTGGTTGTAATTATGAAGCAACACAAATAAATGTTGCTCCTATAATTTTATAATTCAAATAAAAACGTTCAAAGAAATCAAACTTATATACCTACCTACAATCTAGCTATAAGCTTATCTTTTTCAAAAAAATATTTTATCTTCGCAGACATCTAAACAGCCAGTTTCTTCAAGAAAAGGTTCCCCCAAAGAAACTTTGTTAAATTACACCTAAGCTTCAGTATTGGAGGGCGTACGATGTACGTGATTCTGAGAACATTTATGGATTTATTCTGTCAATATCCAGTTATATTCTTCTCGACGTTTCGGGTAATTTGGCGGGCTCTACGAAGGGCGACCGTGACCACGAAAAAAATATTGTAAGTCTTATTTGGCTAGACAGTTGTTATAACTTATATGCTGGAGTGATAAAGAACATATAAAGTACAGCCGCTGCTTTTCTCTGGCGTACTGTAAAAGTGAACGGATTTGAAGGCTAAGTTTCGATACATCTTTTTCCTAGCATATGAACCCAGAAGTGCAAACGGTTCTGCTTTAAAAAATCAATTAGCAAATGGCAAAGAAATACGTAGA
This sequence comes from Scrobipalpa atriplicella, assembly GCA_029255725.1. Taxonomy (NCBI): domain Eukaryota; kingdom Metazoa; phylum Arthropoda; class Insecta; order Lepidoptera; family Gelechiidae; genus Scrobipalpa; species Scrobipalpa atriplicella. The sequence goes on from JARACY010000282.1 coordinate 25,419, forward strand.
ATGTGTCAGCTTTTCCTCTTCCCGGGCAAGCTGAAAATCTGCAACGAATCTGCAATAATCAGGAAGTGACGAAAACGCCTTGTCCTTGGCGTTTTATGCTCTGCCACCCGAAAAGGGATAAAATGATGACTTTCTTAAAGTTACGTATGCAGGTACCTTTATATCACATAACATAAAAAGGAAATTTATATGTATTTATTCCGTCAATACTCTATAACATAGCTGTCGCTGTCGGCAGTAATATGACAGGAAGTGATGAGGGCCTCCCGTGACCGCCGATACCAGAAACATGACAACCCGGTATCTCCGAAGAAATATTATCTTTATTTATCAAAGGAATGAGATATTTTATCTAGGAAATAGGTGAGAATAGGTTTGAAGAAGGCAATGGTCAGTTCACATCGGGAAGCGGCGCGACGCGACGAGGAGCTGCCTTAAGACACCCCCGCCGCGCTCATAAGTAATCTGTGCTTAAGATACATACATACATACATAAAATCACGCCTTTATCCCTAATGGGGTAGGCAGAGCAAAACGACCTAAGGAAGGTTATTCTGCCGCGTCTGACGAGTTTTGAGGGTTCTTACAGATGATTATGTGTATTGCTATAGTGACGAGTTGTCAGCCCATCGCCTAAATTACAATACACTGAAACCCTCATATCCCTTAGCTGGTTTTTACAGCATGCCCGGGAGGAGATGCAGCTGGCACATTCTATGTTTTTCTTTCACTCCCAGTCCAGCATGGAAGTATGCTTAAGATGCTACCCGTCATACCACGAGTGACACAAGCTGCACCGCGTGACGCAGAGTGATGCTGTGAGATTTTTTTGGGTTTTGACAATGAAATGTTTATCTTTCTGCGTAATATCTACCTGGTAGAAACTGATAGGGGCTGCTCTGTCAACGATACTGAACAACTTTCAGGAAATGAAAAAAGGTATGGCGTCACCACACCATACAAATTGTCTGATTTCAGTTTCTGGTACTCTGTTCCTTACACCCGGTGTGAGCTTTATATTGTATCTCGTCGCGTCGCTTTCCGGTGTGAATTGACCGTAAAAGACTACACATACTACCACTATTCAGCCTCAAAAGCTTCTGAGTAAAATTTATTTCTATTTCAGAATAAATTATATACTACGGATAATAATGCCACCCTCAATATTTAAAAGCTCCTCCGTTGATAAAAAAATTATAAACTGAATGAGAAGATTAGTAGTTAGTTAGGTGTTCCAATTAACTTATAATTGAATCATCGCTCGAGAAACTAAAACAATAGTGAAGTTTTAAGTAATTTGACAAGAAACGAGAATTGTTGTTTAGAAACACTTTGTTAAAATAGACTATTATCTAAATGGGATGGAATTAATGTGGACGTTGCGGGGAAAGTGAATAATTTGGTATTTTAGAAAATGCCTAGTTTTCAGAGTTATAATGTTTCCAAACTGAATACGATGGATGTTAAAGACAGCGTAGGTACCAGAAACTGATAGGTTTGCTCAGTCTAAGAAACTGAACATCTTTAATCAAAAATTAAGATACGACATTGTTTTTTGGCTAGACAGCTTTCGTTACTTCTATGCACGTCATATGGTGGCACGTCTGTAAATCATAAAGAATGTATGAAAGAGTTAGTAGTTTTTCACGGTGCCTTCTTTATGCCACTTGACAGCAACACGAAATGTTTAGTATCGCAATTATCATAGAGTTGAATCCAACGAGTTGAATCATAATTTATGATAAACCGCTAAGGGTTAAACTCCATTTATCTTCATTAAATATAAACCTCAGAATAACTTTATTGATAGAGATAATTATCTTCAATAATAGTTCTATTAGTACATAAACAACAATACCTTTGAAACTCTAAACAAACACATACATACATAAAATCACGCCTGTATCTCTAATGGGGTAGGCAGAGCAAAAACGACCTAAACATAGGTTGATCCGCCACGTCTGACAAGTTTCGAGGGCTAATACAGATGATGATTATGTATACCCAACTAACACATTAGTGAAAATTGCAGCTTCTCTTACAGTTCCAATGTCTATAAGGGTGGCATAAGGGAGTTTTAATTAGGCACGAGTTCTATAACAGGTAAAATTATCGCTGATGGCTGCAGCAAAAATCTAAGGGATTTTTGCGACCCTTATGGCACCGTGAACTGTATAATAGTTAGATTAGGATCTTTTTTGTCACTTTAGGTCGCATCGTGGTCTTACTTGGCATTTTATACCACCATAGACTGCATTGTAGATATAATTGTATGTCTATTAGCACTTTGAGTTCTTCCGTGGCATGTTTTGCCACGATGATTTGCATAAGATAGAAAATTGTGACTTATTGACGTCTTAGAATGTTTGTTATGCATAAGAGGTATTATTAGCTCTTCTGCTCGTAAAATTCCTATTTATAGAACTACTATGGGGTCTGCAGTGCTTTATGGCAGAAAATAATAACTTTTAAATAAAATGAAGAACTACAGATTATATATCTAGTCTAGTATTCTAATATGAAGAACGGTGGAATTATTATCATTACAATGAATTTAATATTAGGTATTGGTCAGGTTCCTGTGATTGGTCAGTAATCTGTCAATGTCAATGTCAATATCAGTTTTGCGTCTTCTCATTGGTCTCTTTTGGAACACTCGCTGGTGGCGCCATCTGCAATTAGCTTTGCGTTTTTATCCTCATAGTAGGTGCTGCAATGCAGGTGCAAGCTTTAAATCGTATAAAATTAACACTTTAGGATATAATATTCACTCTATTGGACATTGTATGGAACTTGAAGTTCTAGAGCAGATAATTTAGCAGCTTAAATGGCAATAGGAGCTTCTGAACAGTGATTTTTGTCGCTTAACACTGCATTACAGGGCTACAGTAGCGAAACAAAGAACCTAAGGCTGCTACAATATCAACGCCATTTTGTGGTAGCATTTTTAGGTTATCTGAGACAATTACTAGATTAGTACTTATATTTTAGTTTATTTCAACACACTGCACAGCTTAGGATGATCGGAAATATCATGTTATCGTTAGTTATCCATAAATTAACATAAATCAGCATTATACTTACCAAAATTTGGTTAAAATATTTGAATTCGCGTTTACAAACTCATTAGATTTTCATAGAATCTTTAATTAATTGAGGGCCCATGAATTATTTTGATAAAACACCATACACGTTTCACAGTAAATTAAATTTGCCAATGTTCTTCACATACACAAGCCGCGTAACTGAGATCGTATTAAGTTATTCACTATTATTCCGCCATTTTAATATTGCACTACACGCTGCCATAAGCATATTTATCTAAAGACTTCATACAAGTAATATAAAATACAATACAATTACATTTTAAACACTAGCAGCTAAATATTTCACTATAAGTTGCAATTTTCGCCGCAGACTGCTGCAGGCCGCAGTGCAGAGTGAGTGGATGAATGATGAATGTTAAATTCGTTCACTCAATTAGTGCCAATTTCAGCTGTCAGTTGTAATTTTCACTTTTTATGGTGCTTAAGAAGTGGAAAAAGCAGTTCAAAGAAATAATTTGCGCTGTTATGCAACTCTACTGGACTTATTAAATAAGGTCTATAAGGGGCCCCTTTAGGGTTATAGCAGCTGCAGAAGGGTTCCATAGCGCACTATGCAGCTGACTCTTGCAGCTTATAGCTGTTATTATATACGCTATAAAGCTACTAAGCAACCTTCTTGTGTTAGTTGGGTATTGCTATACAAACAAACACCTTTATAATCAAGGTGCACTTTTGAACGGTTCATGTTTTGTCTAGGAGCTGCTCAAACACTTTTTGATACTTGGTATTTTTGGTTGGTATCATATTTTATAAAGTCAAAATATGTAGGGACATATTAACGCAAACTTCAGTCACTAAGGCCCGTATTTATAATCAGATCTCAAGAGTGACAGCGAGTTTGAGTTTGTATCAGAAATGTCATTTCAGTACAAAACGATCTGTCAAATCCATACTTAATATTGCTCTCAATCTTGAGATTGCTTTATAAATACGAGCCTAAAACTGTACAACTGTGAAATTCTTTCAGTAAATGAAAAAAGAAATAAAATGCTTTTCCCATACAAATTGTGACCATTTTGCATTGGGAAATTTAAAAATACCTTTCATATCTTAAAAAAATCTAGAAAATGTTTTTTTTTTATTTCGTTGACTGATCACACCTCGTATTGTCTGCTCAATACAACCAACTTCCATCCAGCTTAACTTGTTAGCCTAAAAGTAATTTAACTCTTGCGCATGCATCGCTCCTTGTCTAATTACTGCAATGAGCTTTTTAATCATACGAGAGGATAACATTATAAAAATTGTGGTGCATTTTCAGCCACAGTATAGGAGTTTAAAAAGTTAGATTGTTGCCTTCTTAGTCGAGCCATCTTACCATAAAGTAAAAAAAAGAGCGTGTGTGCACAAGTGTTAGAAGTGAAATTTGTTTTGACATTTTTGACATTTCGACTTCCGTCACTACGCCGTGACGTATTTCCATGACGCGACCTTGAAATTTTACTCTCAACGCGCCTTAAGAAGTTTCACTTCAAAAATTAATATTTTCTTGGACAACAATAAAGTTGATACGTTTTCTTGGTAAAAAAGGTATTATTCTACAGTAAAATAAACTAGAAATAATTGTCCAGGCGAGTATTGTTGAGAGTAAAAATTTCAAGGTCGGAAAGCGGAAAAACGGAAAAAAAATTACCTTCCATACAAAATCCATCAGCTGCCATAGCGCATTTAGTATGGGAAGTAATTTTTTTTTCGACCTATGTTCCTTAGGGAAAGTTTGTTCAGTTTCATGGGTATAGATTCACACATTACACGATGCATATACCATTTATGTTACACATTGTATAATATTTTATCATTCCAACGGATTTAAATGAAATCCATTGAAAATATTATGACAATTAAAAACCGATGTTAATGCTCTGAAACACAATGTTTTTTCAGTTAAAATCGACAGACTATAAATCTCTTTCTCACAAAATCAGATAGGTATGAAAATCGGTTCCACGATCCGAAATTCATTGAAAACAAAAATATAATTTATTTTTAAACAAGCATAGTAGTAAATAGGTTATGTATCAATAATGGTTTTTGATCTATTATTTTTTTTATATTTTTATTTTTTTTGCTTTTGTGTAAAACTGATGGACTGACTGAACTATAATACTATTAAATGCCGAGAAAACTTAATGAGTACTCAAACATGGTAACAAGGGCTGACTGACAGTGACCATCATCTTGTTTTCCATTTCATCATCGACTCTGTTTTTACTAAGGCACTTCATCATCAGCACAAATACGACCCCACTAAGGCGAGCCTACCCCAGAATAGGGCGATCGGGCCTTAGTTGGCCACGTGGGCCCAGTACAGATTGGTCGACTTCAAACACAACCTGTGAATTTCTTCGTAGGTGTGTGCAGGTTTCCTCACGATGTTTTCCTTCACCGTAAAAGCGCCGAATAAATGTACATATGGAATTCGGTAACAGAAAAACACATTTGTACGTGGTAGGATTCGAATCACCACCTCCTGTACAGAAGGCAGCGGCGCTTTCCACTACACCATTGGGCTTAGGCACTTAATCCATCGAAATTAAAGTAGGTAAATTAATACCTTTTGGCTATTTATTTTATCTATGTACCAGCTAAAACACCAAGAGATGCTTATTAGTAATTAGTTCAGTGTTATGAGAACAAATTTCCTAAACAACAATTTGCCTAATTCTATGAAACTTTCAAATACACAGGTGCCTACTAAAATGAATTTTCAGGCTAAGCGGGTGCTTGTTAGGAATATAATTTGGAATGTGCCGTATGAGTTCAAATAAGGGTAAATAGAAGTTTAAATGAAATTCTAATAAAAATATCTGCTTTTAAGTTTAATTAAAATATCTTGTATGAAATGATTAAATTATTGTTCAGCACCATAATCATACATAACCTAGACTTTCATTGAAATGGCGATAAGTACATTTAATTTTTGAAGTGACATAGCGAACTTGTCGTAGAGTTTAAAGTTTTAGAGAAGTTCAGAGAGAGAAATTGGCACACAATGGGCGCTTTTCCACTAGACGGCACGTCAACGGCAACGGCGACGGCACGGTACCGTTGACGATATCGTAGGTGAGATAATGTATAAAAATCAATGAAATTATATGACACGCTTTTCCACTTGCCGGCACGGCACCGTCACGGTATGTCATCGATTCCCATAGATATTGTCACGTGATCGTCGCCGTGCCGTCGCCGTTGCCGTTGACGTGCCGTCTAGTGGAAAAGCGCCCATTGCGGACACCAACCGAATTTTGATCAAAACGATGGCCAAAAGTAGGAGTAAGCGAAAACGAAAGGGGGGCCGCAAAGTGCGAGTTTCCAAAATTAGTTTTCACTAAAGTATTTATATGGAGAACCAAGAAAGACGTGCAAGTATACTGTAAAAGAAATTTATCCCTTTTGAAATCGCCCTTGCCAGTACCTAACAGACACTAGAAATATAGTCCAATTTTTAAAACAAACCTCGTCTTATTTTCCAACTCAGTAAGTAAGCACCTCAGTAACCGGCTCCAGCAAACATTAGGTCCGCAAACAGAGATCGATTAACCCTTTAAGTTGGACCATTAGCGAGAGCAAACATATTTGTGTTTTAGTGTGGAGCGCCGACTAAAGAGGAAATTGAGACTGGTCAACTGAATGGGCGCTTTTCCACTAGACGGCACGTCCACGGCAACGGCAACGGCACGGTATCGTCGACGATACCGTGGAAGAGACAATGTATGAAAATCAATCAAATTATATGACACGCTTTTCCACTTGCCGGCAGGGCACCGGCACGGCATGTCATCGATTCCCATAGGTTTGTCACGTGATCGTCGCCGTGCCGTTGCCGTTGCCGTGGACGTGCCGTCTAGTGGAAAAGCGCCCAATAGGGATGTTGACTGGGTGGCTAAAAAAATTCAAAACGTTTATACCTTAAAACTGATGGCTAAAATACTGTGGATCTCATTCATCATTTAATGAACAAATGCATAAATTTCGATTTAATAATCAAGTTAAAAAAATAGAAGTTATTGATTTGAGTATTCAATATTTACAAGCCAGTGACGTCATAAGCCTGTATCTTAATACAAAAAATCGTTTTTGACATTTCATAAAAAGTTGCTGATTTGACTAGTAGTTAAATAGCATAATTATAAGTAGGTATATTGTGCACGTCTTATCCGCGTATCGTTTCTTGCTATTTCACTTCTGTAGGTCTGCTATAAGAAATTTCTTTTTAGAGATAAGCAGTGCTTGTTGTGTCTTTGTTTCCTATGTATTTTGTCCTTTGTATCAGCTTTCTGTGTACAATAAATGGTTAAATAAATAAATTATCGTAGAATTGCCTCCATGGTCTAGTAGTCCGATCCATGAGCTCACGACGGTCACGGAGGTCCTGGTTTCGATTCCCGGCGTAGGAATTGTTTCTAGTTTGGTTTGGACATTGCAGGCTGATCTGATCACCAGATTGTCCCTGATCTAAAGAAACTTCAGATCCGTTCGAGAATTACAGATTCACATAAACAAACGTGTCATATTGAAATCATCTGTTAAAATTTAAAGTTTTGAGTTCTTCAGAGTTGATTAATTTAAGCAGTTTCTTCCTGTTATTTGGTCTGTGGTTTTGAGTGACGGCCGATACTTTGGGAAAGTATAGCTAAAACCCAAAGGGTTAGAGAAAATGGAGTATTTACACACTTAACTGTATTATTATTACAAAGTTTGAATAAAACAAGACCTCGAATGTAAAAAAAATGTATGAGTATTGTTAACTGTAAATGAGACCATTTGGGCATAAGGGTCAATTCACACCGTGTGAGCCTAAGAAGGTTTTCATTTCAGTATTTTGTGTTTTTCTATCAGGTGAACGACTTAACAAACGACACTATGAACCGTGTCAGAATTTTTAAACCGCTGCATTTGATACGATTTTTCCACTATCATTAAAGAAATATGGGTCTGACTGCTTAGCGTGCTCACAACTGACAATTAAGTCTGCCTGCATTTTCTAATCTAACCTAACAGGGGAATTTTTCGAAAAGTGATACATTGATTGTATCAATTGATACATTGATTGCATGTATGTATTCAACCCATGGGAGTCGAACTTACGAATTCCAGTCGAGATCCTTGCAGAGCCTTGGCTCAGCCCACTAGACCATTGGCTAACTTTCACGATCACTTATCCTATTACGATACATTACTGACCAATCCAAACACAATAAGTGAATGGGCTTGTCGCAGACGATCCATCATCATTTATCAATTGTTACTTTATCTTCCAGAGCAGGACACTTTTCTTTAGCTACGAAATAAGGTTATTACATTAGTGAGAGTAACTGCCTCTGTGGTCTAGCGGGCTGAGCCATAGGCTCACGACCCGAAGGTCCCAGGTTCGATTCCCGGCGTGGGACAATGAATTTGTGTTGTTGTTTCTAGTTTGGTTAGGACATTGCAGGCTGATCACCTGATTGTCCGAAAAGCAAGACTCGTTCGATAGCCGAGGAGGTCCCCTAGATTAGGTAGCCGACCCCGTGACATACGGGAAAAAGGCTACGAAGATGACTGGGAATTGAAGTTGACGGCGTACTGACGAATGAATCCGTCGACCGAAAGTTGCGCGCGATAATAACACAGGGAATATTCCGGGTATTGGCTTACTAGCTCACCGTCACATGGCAAGATTCCAAACTCACATCTCAAACGGAAAGCCCGGTGGAATAACGTTATCAATCTATTTAGAAATGACGTGCGGTGTGGTATGTATGTTAGGTTCTGATAATCTGAAACTGCCTTCGTGGTCTTGTGGTCTGAGCCATGGGCTGCCGATCCGGAGGTCCTGGGTATGATTCCCAGGGGGGGGAACACAATGTTGATATTTGTCAATTTATCATTTTGTGAGATTTTCCTAAGTTTGATAAGGACAATGCAGGGTGAATCGCCACATTTTCTGGAACACAAAAGATTCCGTGCTTCGGAGAGGACCGACTTTTCACATGCCTTTTCGACATCACCCGCCAGGAATCGAACCCGGGACCTCCGGGTCGTCAGGTCATGGCTCAGACCACGAGACCACGGAGATAGTCCTTACTTTGTACAAAGTACTTAAACATCTACGTACACCGCTACGACGTAGCACTCCGTAACCCACTGCTACGAAGTTCACAATCTCTACATCTTTGAAACATGACCGCTACACATGCCTTCAAAGGGTCACTTCACACCGAGACGTGACGCGACGCGGCGCGTACTTTTAAGAGGGTGATATAATGCAGGCGATTCGGTAATAACACGATTTAACTAAATCTCAACTTTGTTGAAAAAAAAAGTTTGATAGGTATGGACTTATATTTTTGTTAAATCGTGCCATAGTTCAAACATTTTGAATATTTCCAGTTGCTCAAAGATTGAATAGCTTCCCAGTGAAAACTGACCCAAGTGCCAAATTCTGTATTACATGAATTTCCTGCCAAAATAACTTAAAGCTCAACCACCCCAGAGGGTCAAAATTCACTCACTTCCTCTGCATTTAAGCTTAATCCTAGCTTAATTCTGTTGGTTAAACCGTGGTCGAATTACATAACATAGTTTTGATAGCTTTGAGGGGAATTTTGCAAATAGTCTGAGCTGAGGGAGCTTGCATTTCTAAGATGAATTTAAACACAAACAGTTTAGAATGAATATAATTTGGAATTGTGCATTTTAGTTTTATTACTTATTCAAAAGATTCTGTACTAGTTAAAATTATTTTTGTAGAAAAAAAACATGTATAAATAGAGATAGAACAAATTTACCTCAAAACATCATCACTTACAGATTGACGGGATAAAAATATTGGCAAATAATAATTATTAAAAATGTAACAGGCAAGTGTATGACCGAATTGATAACATTGAGTACCACACAATACACATTCCTTTAAAGAAGAAGAAGACAAAGATTCTTTTAAATACCTGCATGGCTAAAGATACATCTTCCTCCGTTCCAAGTTAAACCTCCTTGACTTAAATTGGCCACTGTTCAATTATTAAAACCAACCCGATTGGGGCACAATATAGTGCAACTATAAAAACCCACCATTTTAGGGAAACTATTTTTGTAAGTCATTCAGTGATAAGTGACTCTGAAACTGCCTCAAAGAGTTTTACTACCATGGCGACACACAAAATTTATATCGAGAGCAATGCCTAATCTTGACTCATTTTGTCAACTGTCTTTTGTCATCTTGAGAGAACAGAAAAGGACATAATATTTCGACAAAACACATAATCGACTTACTTAAAAAGACAAAAGTCAGTTTTTCTTTGTTAATAAATACACTTGTACTCTTCTCACAGTTTATTGTGGGATAAACCCAACCTACAGCAAGTACGGCTGATTGTTAAATATAAAAGGGCTAAAACTGAATTTTAAAAAACCAATGAACATCTGTGGTTTTACACAATGTAAAAGAAATAATATCATCCCAAAATAAATAGTTATGTAAAAATAAATAGTGTAAGCAAAATGTTATTGTTATTAAGTTAAAACCCCTGAAGATGCTCATGTGAGCGAAACCGGTTGGGTTTATCCCACAATAAACTGTGAAACGAGTACAAGTGTATTTATTAACAAAGAAAGATTACAATGGAGTTTCACCAAGTGCCATTAATCGCAAGTACTTATCAAATATCAAAAGTCGGTCGTAATAAGTACTTATGTGTTTTTCAAAATTGCTTAGGACAAAATGTCAGCTGGATCTTTGATCGTCATCATGGGGTCATATAAAAGTTTGCAGGATTCTGAAGCAATTAAATCCCGTTGACTGAGCAGCCCCTATTAGTTTGCGGGATGTTGTAATGTATGTTTTCTCATTCGATTTTTCGCACCGTGTATCTTAAAAAATATAATTTAAGAATTGCCCTTAATATTTTGTCAGACGTGGCGAAAACGCGTTTTACTTGGCGTTTTCGCACTGCCTTCCTGCAATGGATGAAGACGTGAATTTATGTACGTAAAGGTATCTTAAAAATCGCCCCCCTGTCCGGAGTTCTTTGGCCAGCCGCCGGTAGAATAATTCAGCAGGTAGCCGAGTTAATGTTTAGAAGATACGTACCAAAAGACAAATGGCCAATTGTGCGGTCTAGTGTGTGCTCCATTCAGGCGATTTGCGAGCTCCTGCAAGCTGTAGTTTATTTGAAGATTTCTTTATTTTTATTTTTCATGACTTCGAAATTGTCAAAGCTTTTTTCAGCTATACGGGGTGTAAGGGACAGCTTCCCGCAAACTGATAGGGGTTACTCAGTCAATGAAACTGAACAACTATCAGCAGGAAATTCTTTCAGGAAACTAAAAAAAAAATTACCCATACAAAATTGTCTTATCGAGATGGTCATTTTTTATGGACAAGTTTCTTTTTTTTTCTTGAATGAATTTCCTGGTGATAGTTGTTCAGTTTTATTAACTGAGCAAACCCATTCAGTTTTCGGTACGCTGCCCCTTACACCCGGTATTAACAATTTCATAGAATTCTACATTTGGTACAATGACGTGTAAGCATTTCTGTCATATTATGTCAAAGAGATCTCTCTGTAATCAAAATCATACGATTTAGAACCTTTGATGATGTTAACTTGATACAGGCAAAATCACTATAGAAACATGGTTTAATTAAATTTTGAAGTTACCTTTACATAAATTATATATTTCATTATTAATCCGTTGAAATTTATCCGAACAGGCATCTTCTGGGTGAGCTCGCTCCATCGTCGACTTCGTCTCTGTCACTTCCGACCTAGACTGGAGTCAAGAGAAAACCCATTTCTAATAATAAAAAAAGGTCTGGTTTTATCATCTACAAAGTGATTGGTAGGATGGCAAACTCATGTCTTTGGGATAACACCACTACTTCTCGGTGGTACAAATGGGATATATTATGGTCCCGCTAGTACCACCTGTGGTAAAAATCGGTGGTACTAGCTGTCCTAAAGGAACGCATGTCTCTGACTAGCGCTAACTATTACTTTCGGAAAAAATAAAAATATAATAAGTATTTATAAAAGTTATTTGTCATAGTTCTTTGAATGCAAGTTGTTGTTGTTTCTACTTAGATATTAAACTTCTTGTAGCGTAGCTTATCACGAATTCTGGTAAATATTCAAAAATCTTATTATTATAATGTTTTTTATTTATTTAAAGTGGTTATAGATTGCACCAATTTGTTTTGTTTAACTTTTTTTAGTTTTTCCAAAAGGCGTAGAAAGCGCTGCTGGTCAGACACGAGTTATCCCAAAGATGTCTTTGGGATAAACTCATGTCAGTTTGCCATCCTACTAATCACTTTGTAGATGATAAAACCAGACCTTTTTTTATTATTAGAAATGGGTTTTCTCTTGACTCCAGTCTAGGTCGGAAGTGACAGAGACGAAGTCGACGATGGAGCGAGCTCACCCAGAAGATGCCTGTTCATTCTAACTTTGAAGTGTTCACTTTAACTCTTCACTTTCCTTTCATTGAACTAAGAAATCAGTTCAGCATTTCGTAAAGTTTTCAGAAACTCATCTGTTTATCTAAGCATCCACTTCAATACACGATTAATATGACGTTAAAGTCAGGATTCGAACTTAGAATATTCCAAGTTAACCTATCTTCAATAAGTAGAGTACCTATTTTCCTTTTGGGTGAGGTTCGATTATTCCACTCTATATGATAAATGGGTAAATAGAGTTGATTATATATAGGTATATTATATAGATTCTATAAGTTGATAAGGGTAGGCGTGTGCCAGACGTTGTACAAGGTCAAATTGATTGGCAATAATAATTATACAGACTTCGGTTGAGACATTCTATAAATAGCTTTATTTTATTTATATTATGGCACTATTTGCTGTGAGGTCCAGAGGACAGTGCAGCAGCCAGTTGTGTTACCGCCCGGGGTCACGTGTAGGGTTCTTAAGGTAGTTAGTTCCTACGGGTGTGGAGCAACATCGACCAGTAACGACCACTATTAGAAACAGGGACCGGGACTGAAGGCTAAACGTGCCCTCCAAAGCACGGAATACTTTTCAGACAATCAGGTGGATTCAGCCTGCATTGTCCTAAACAAACTATCTCATCTCACAAAGTGACCACTAGACAACGAAGGAAATTATAGCTTCCAAACAACTACGAAATTCAGCTACGAATCTTTTTTACAAAAAAACCATTGTATACTTTTTTGGTCACCCTGTACCATGTATTGATAGAAAGGTCTTTATATTAAACTATTCCGTTATACACTTCGACATGTCTACGTCTTAGCTACCACTAAATTGATATTGATGAGGGAGAGCTGTGGAAGACAGATCGTGCGTGGATTTCAACCGGAAGTACCAGGGTGTCCAGTTAGTCATTGATAGTGTTAACACAGTGTATATTTTTGCCATACGATTAATAAGGCTCGTATTTATAATCAGCTCTCAAGAGTGACAGCGAGTTTGAGTTCGTATCAGAAATGTCATTTCAGTACAAAACGGCCTGTCAAACCCATACTTAATATTGCTCTCAATCTTGAGATCGCTTTATAAATACGAGCCTAAATGGGCAGTTACTGATATAATTGATTAACTATACTCTCTCTTATCAGGTGAAACTGCTGTTCAGATGCTAGTGCCAAATAAACTCATACAAAGTTAGCTTATGAATACTCATTTTGAATTCCACTAGCTAAAATGAAGTAGAAAATAATTTCCAGAAAGCTATATCGTTATAGTGTCGTGAATATTTTATAAAGCTTTTGCTCACCGCAGTAATTAGCAGTGGAACGATACACGCTGGAGAGAAATTAGTTTTAAGAGGCTACCCTGAGCCAAGTGGCGCCCTCATCAGTCAAAAAATCATAATTCACTCAAAACACAATTAATCGAAAATCCGGTAGATCAGATTGAAGTAAAAGCAGAGAAGATAATTTAGAATCTCATATAGTTGAAATTCATAGTTCGTGGTAGTAACAGAAAAAAAAATTGCGAAAAGCGGCCACTTTTAGCACTTTAGCTATCTGTAACTGCTGTAAACACTGAATCATGAATTTATAGTGCTTAAAATATATTTCAGTATCTATACTTTAATCTGACCTCAGCTGCGCTTCAGGCCTACACCCTCGTAGGAATCGCTCATGTTATCTCCCCTCGATAAACAATGTATTATTGTTTCATTCAAATTATGTTCTATATATCGGTAACTGATTGTCGTATTAAAATAATTCTTTCACAGGTTTTTTGCTGTTTTCATCAAACAATATATTTTATGATGAGCAAAAAATCTAAAAATAGTATTTTTATCCATTAAAATTATGATATTATAATAGGCAGGTTTATTATTTTTATAGGTAGCTTTCCCGATAGGTAAATATATTATACTATCTCTAGTAACCCAACTATCAGAAACTTGTTTTCTATAAATTTATATCTTTCTTCTTTTAATTTTCTGCTGTCTCAAGTGCTGATCATAAATACGGGCCTTAAAATTATGATGATGATAAAAAACTTACTTCACTTTCGTATTTTTCATGGCCAGCAACAACAATCAAATTGCTAGGTGATACAATTCTTGTAACAGTTCTATACCTTCTACTTCCTGATATTCTTATTCTTACAGTTTCAACAACACAATGAGCAGCAGTTAAAATAACGTTTGGTTTGAGTACGGAACCAGCGCAATTAAAATCCCCTTCATCATCTAAAATAGCTGCAGCATAGGGGAACTGTTCTATAGTAGTATATTCTCCTCCTAGAATAGCTGGAATTTTATATGCTCTCCGTGTCTTTGACGCGACATACATAATTTGGAAAATCACAAGCAGCAGAACAGAACGTATGAAAAACATGGTTGCTATCGACACAATGAATATTTTTATGACTTTCGTTTTAGCTTAAAAGTTAACGATTATTTATCTTAATTACTTTGCCATCATAAAAAAAATAATCAATCAAGAATTTAAAAGCATATTTCCAATAAATTGTTCATCATAGCAGGCCATGTTTATTACGCACTTTAATTACATACCAGTTCCCGCAACACGTGCTTTAATTTTACCCGGTGTGGTAGAACATAAAATGCTTGTTCATAAAATAGAAAATATTTTTTGATAAAACACTGACAAAGTCTTGTATGGAAAACTAATTTTGAAGGTATAACTAGTTTGTACAAAAACAATAACTTCTATGCTGGACTGGGAGTGATAAAAAAGATCATGCCCTCCCCTGGCATGCTGTAAAAACCAGCTAAGGGATTCGAGGGTTTCAGTGTATTGCAATTTAGGCGATACGATGGGCTGACAACCCGTTCCTAATAACAATATATACCTATAATAATCATCTGAAAATAAGCCTCAAAATCTTGTCAGACGTGACGGGACGATCTTTATTAAGGTTGTTTTTGCTCTACCTACCCCATTAGAAATAAAGGTGTGATTATTGTGTTTGTATGTATGTACAAAAACAAGGTTAGATCATGTCTTACAGCAAATAAAACTTTTCCTTTATTCTCAACCCAGTTAGTTCTTACACAAATATCATTCGCGATATATCAATATGTATAATTCCGTAACTGGGTCAGAGGCAGGGAAGGGGAAGTCGTTTATCAAATCCTTGTTTTTCACAAGTCTGCTGGTCGGGCTTTTAGGGGTTCATTCCAACAAAAAAAAACTTTATGTAGAATAGCTTTCCGCGGTACGATTTAATGATTATCCCACGGTTTATTTGTGGTGGGATGGGATCTGCTTCCTAGTGGTCCGCCCCGGCAAAGGAAACACAGGCTAGCCTGTGAATAAGTCCGGCTGAACGATCCCAACAAAGCGGTGGTAGGCTCCGCAAGGGGCTGCCTGGCTCGCGACCACCCTCTAACCACTGGAGTCCGGTGCCAAACAGCTTGCTGTGTTCCGTCGGTACGTGAGAATGCCAGTGGCATAACAGGCTCCTTCTAGGTGAGCTCGCTCCATCGTCGACTCCGTCACTGTGTCTAGTAGAGTCAAGAGCAAACCCATTTCTAGTATAATAAAAAATGTCTCTGAAGAAATAGTTACTGTGAAAAATCAATTTTTTGTTGCACTTTTACAACGGCTCTCCGTGGTCAATATGCAATACTTTCTTCCTAACACTGCACAAAGTTATTTATTTCTTTACCTCAATTGCCTACAGTCAACATACCAAAATGACTTTAAAATTTGGACTTGCACTCGTAAATATCTCAAGAAATCAGCCCCTATTGAGTCATACAAAGCGCTCATATTAGACTGTCATAAAATTGTCGTTCTATGTTGCGAATGGAGAGGACTAGTATCATAGAGAAAGGAAATTCTAGAGATGACATGAACTTTTCTAGTAATTTGTGAAACCACTTCATCTTTTTCTGTCTTGTGGGTTTCGAGTCGATAGACCCGATGAACCCTGGAATCAGAGTTTTTAAAATGCCCAATAGCACAACTATATCGACGCTGGAAAGGAAAAATTATCCTAGCGCCATTTTTGGCCATATTGAGTTATATAGGCCTCTGGACATGGTTTGTGTAACGACCACTATCAAAAACCACGACCAACGGCTTAACATGCCCTCTGAAACACGGAATCCTTGCACGCATGTGTGTGTTTGTGTGTGTATTTATGTAAGTGTGTGTGTGGATGTTATGTGTGTATGTGAGTGTGTGTGTGTGTGTGTGTGTGTGTGTGTGTGTGTATGTGCGTGCGTGCGTGCATGCGTGTATGTAGGTGTGTGTGTTATCTTGTAGCCGCGACATATCTCCATTATTTCTCGAATCTCATGCCACGTCAGTTGTCTTGATTTATGTTCCGTTCTAAATATTCCTACTCCGCGCAAGTGTTATCGGGTGTTTGTTCCACGTGAGAACAATATATGTGTGATAACAACTCTATTGTAATCTGTGAGCTGCCAAATCAATAGCAGAAACTGAGTCAATAAAACTGAACAACTTTTACAGGAAGAAAAATTGGCTTCCCCAAACAAATTTTCTAATCGATGTTATCATTTCATTTTGTATGATTATGTATTATTTTTCTGCAATAATGTATTTCAGAAATTTGTTCAGTGTCGTTGACGAGCAGCCCCTGTCGGTTTTCGGGAAGCTGTCCCTTACACCATGCACTGTCTACGCCACGCGTCTAATGCTGCAGTGTATGTATGCAGAGGCTCGCATTTAAAAAGCGATTTCAAGATTGAGAGCAATTTAAGTACGGATTTGACATACTGTTTTGTACTGAATTGACATTCCTGAAATATACTCAAACTCACTGTCACTCTTGTTCCAAGCATCGCTTTCGACTTTCAACCACCAGCTAGCTAGAAGTTCAAAACTAACAGCAAATGCGTCTAAAATAAGCAATGGAATTCTGAAAATTTTAGGACACCAATAATATATAACTTTCGGCACAGGACATCGTTTCCCATAACTATATAATTCCCAAAACATCCTTTCTCATTTAAAGTAATACTCCGTTTATTAACTTTAAAAGGGTAACTCATTAATCCCTAAAGTATAAACTCAATTATAATATAAAAGGCGGTACTTATCGTTCTTCAAAGGGAATCAATAGGGATTTCCCTTTCCCTTACACCTATGATAATATTTTGCCACTTTATGGCTATGAAAGTTTTAGAATTAATTAAAGCAATTAAGGCCCGTATTTATAATCACCTGTAAAGAGTGACAGCGAGTTTAAGTTCGTATCATAAATGTATTTCAGTACAAAACGGCCTGTCAAACCGATACTTGATATTGGTCTCAATTTTGAGATCGCTTCATAAATACGGGCCTAAGTGGCCGTGGTTGGGACGTTAAACATAACAAATGAACAAAGTTGATAATATATGTGTTTAACAAAGAGTAAACATTATTATATATACCTAGGTTCCATGCTGGATTGGGAGCGATTGAAAAACATAGAATGTGCTAGCTGCATATATCTTCTCTCTCCATACTGTAAAAAACTGCTCAGGGATTAGAGGGTTTCAGTATATTACAATCTAGGCGATGGGCTGACAAAAATATATTTATATACCTAACTAGGTGTAAATAATTTACCTGACTAACCTGTACCTACCTGTTTTTTATTTTAATCGTATGGCGTTAGTACACATGAAACTGAACAACTTTCCCCAAGGAACATATTTATATCAAAATAATTTCCCAAAATATTCTGCCCTCCAATTGGTGACAGCGGCTTTATATGAGAGAGCCTATTCTTTTTCATATTTCGATTTATGTTTCGTGGGGAAAGTTGTTCAGTTTCATGGGTTCACTTAAGTTTGTTCAACAAATTACATTTTTATAGCAACCACAACTGAAATATGAATATTATAGTATGAGTACTAGCAACTACTAGAAAACGAGTTGTTTATTCTGTTTGTACATAGTGAACAAAACATGAAGGGTGTTTCCAGATCTTCAAACTAATTAAACTTTGCGGTCCACAGGGAAAACTAGATGACTTCTTGTTTATTTACATTTAGTAAACATGTATCTGACCTATTTCTGACCTATTCTTCCCTATTTCTCTGGCATGTCTGTCAATCAGTCCCAAATAAGGGACTGAAGGAATAGAGAGTGCACTTATGTGTTGCGCAAACACTTGGGCACCTGTGCAGTTGGCCGGTCTCAGGGATATTGGCCGCCATTACAGAAAACTGGTTGGGAGGACTATTTGTTAAAATAATGATGTTCAATACCATAAAAGCTAAAGGTTTGTTTAGCCCTCAACGCATGACTTTAGGTATTATAAGCCAGACTATATACCTCTTAAAATCGGGCTATAAAAATGGGATGTACCCCTAAATCCACCTTTACCTACAGCCTATTGTAGGTACTAACCTGCAGGGTGATTTTCTGAGCCTAGTCACTGAACATATAGATAAGGCACGACATGGTATGTTCCTACGTTGAACAAGCGTATAGCCTAAAGTAATGTTTGAAGCTTGTTCATATTTTGTATCAAAAATTCTATTATTTAGAAATAATGTACACCTAAAGATCTAAAAAAAATGCACAGTCAACTAATAAATCGAACAACTTTTTAATTCTTCCGGAAAATTAAAAATGATGTTGATCGACATGGTCATTTTGTATAGAAAACGATTTTTCTTTCAGTACACCCCTAAAATCCTGGCCGCCTGGCTCGCGACACTCACCGAAATCCGGCTCCAAACAGCTTGCTGTGTTCCGTCGGTGCGTGAGACTACCAGTGTCTTAACAGGCGTCTTCTGGGTAAGCTCGCTCCATCGTCGACTCTGTCACGGTCATCGCTGACCTTTGTGTCTAGAGTCAAGAGCTAAACCATTCCAAGTAAAATAAAAATAAAATACTTGTTAAAATTCCGAAAAACATTATTCTTTTCCTCCTTACGCAATCGGTTGAAGACTCACAATATGCGGTCGGTGATCAATCAAGTATAATTTATACACCATTACACAGAAGGAGAGTGGGAAAATGGTAGTGAAAAGTTCGCGAAAAACAAATATTTGTGCCAGCTTTCCTTTCAGATAAAAAGTTGCCAGTAAATAATTTTTTGAGTTTTTCGCAGTTGTTTACTACAATTAGATTGTTATTACTAATATCGGTAATAATCCCGTTCAAAATAACAATCTTTTCCAGTAAATATTTATTAAAATCGTACATACAAAATCGTTCTTTCTTCTCGTTCGGGAGCGATAGAAAAACATAGAATGCTCCAGCTGCTTTTCTTCCTGGGCATGCTGTGGAAGTCAGCAAAAGGGATTCGATAGTTACAGTGTATTGTAATTTAAGCGATGGGCTGACACTTACAGTGTTGTGCAAAAAAATCGATTTCGTACAACTGAAAAATCGACTTCGAATTACAGTACTAAATTGTTTTCTTTTTGTATGGAGTGCACGCACAGCCTGTAGTAAGACCTTAGTATTTCATCAGTAAGGAATATTTCAGATAGTATCACTGCACTGTGTGCAGTTTTAGGTAGATTGATTTACGGATTGTAAGTCAATCGATTAAATCGCAATGCAGTGATATTCTAAGGCCCGTATTAATAAACAGCACTTGAGACGAGTTTGAATTCGTATCAGAAATGTCATTTCAGTACAAAATGGCCTGTCAAATCTATACTTAATATTGATCTCAATCTTGAGTTCGCTATATAAATACGGGCTAAGTACTAGTTTTACCGTATTTTCAGGATAGAAAGTGTACATGTTCAGAAGAAAAATGACATAATGAAAAGTAAAAAAAGCAAACCCTTACTTTACCAAATCTCGTAAACAAAACGTGTTAGTCCTCAATTCACGCCACATAACTTAAACACCCTACATTATGCTCCAAAACGGTACAAACTTACTTTGCAGTTAGAAGCAGATACTTTGGACCTTATGTCGTAGACATAAAGAAAAACACGAGAGAAAAGTGACGCAAAAATAAAGGGTGTGCTTAAAAAACCGCGTTCATTTGTCACAGGCAGATGCAGCCGAATCTAGATTGTGGCCAGGAAAACGGCGTTTATTAAAGAAAATTGGGCGCTTTTCCACTAGACGGCACGTCAACGGCAACGGCGACGGCACGGTACCGTCGACGTTATCGTAGGTGAGATAATATATGAAAATCAATGAAATTATATGACACGCTTTTCCACTTGCCGGCACGGCACCGTCACGGCATGTCATCGATTCCCATGGATATTGTCACGTGATCGTCGCCGTTGCCGTTGACGTGACGTCTAGTGGAAAAGCGCCCATTGGGTGCTATGTAATTCAGTGTAAAGCATGGAAAGGTTGTAAGGTTGACAGTACCAAAAACTGTAAGGGTTAATATGCTCAATCATCAAGGTTTTTACAAGGAAATTGTTTCAGGAATTTAAAGAAATATTTGGCCAACCCAAAAAAAAATTACTGAACGACGCGACGTGGTCATTTTAAATAAGAATTTCTTTTTCTCAAAAAATTTACCCAAGTTTTTTCTTGGTTGGTATATGCTAATGATAATGATAGCTAGACGTCTCAGCCCATAAATTATCCTTTCCCAAAATTGCCTTGCCCCAAATTTTTTTTTGGTCGAGTTATGAAAGTGCCATAAAAAAAAAGTTTTGCTAAAACTACATTATGAGCTCAGACAATGATAAATATCAAACCACTTTCTATTCAGTCTATTGGCTGTATATAAATAGTCAATACTGAAAATTCACGCTGTAAATGTTTTCCGCTTATTTCCTAGCCCAGCTCTGACTTTCAGGTGATTGAGCGGTGTCCTTTGACTCGCCCACGGGAAAAATGACTGGATTGTACGAGAAATCACCGCCACGTTTGGCCACGTCGATAATGTTACTGTGGAGTGATAAAAAACTTACGTCATAATTACATTATATAATATATTTTTTTCAGTATTTTTCATAGTCGTTTTTATGGTATACTAGAAATTTTTAACATCATAAAATATACCTATAACATGTCATATAAACGTTAAAAAAAAAAAAACAGAGAATGGTTATCAGTTTTTCCCCTTGCAATACCTACCTACACTACACTGATAAACTCTCAGCTTTGTCTACAAATTCCTACAGTTTTCCTGGGACGAGAAGCGCAATATTTTATTTTATATTTTTCTATCACATCGAGTCCAGTATATTAGGCCCGTATTTATAAACAGCTCTCAAGTTTGACAGCGAGTTTGAGTTCGTATCAGAAATGTCATTTCAGTACAAAACGACCTGTCAAATCCATACTTTATATTGATCTCAATCTTGAGATCGCTTTATATATATGAGCCTAAATGACGTACCTAATTATTTGACTATAGACTTCATAGTCCATTGACCCTACCCCACATAATATGCCCACGTCAGTGAATGGACAGGGTTGTGATAAAAAATCCGACCCAGCTGGTCCATTTGCTTATTGTATGATTTCTGTGTCCATTTGTCATGGCTGTCTGTTGAATTTCAGTTCATGGACGGATGAATACATCACGGGCTGTTGTTGGTAACTGAGCGGGTTGGTAGCAAAACTAATACAATATGTAACATACATACATATAATCACGCCTTTATCCCTAATGGGGCAGGCAGAGCGTAAACAACCTAAACAAAGGTTGTCGACAAGTTTTGAGAGTTATTCCTGATAGATCTGCATATTGCTATAGTGACAGGTTGTCAGCCCATCGCCTAAATTGCAATACACTGAAACCCTCGTGTCCCTTGGCTGGCTTTTACAGCATAGAGATGCAGCTGGCACATTCTATGCTTTTCTATCGCTCCCGGTCCAGCATGGAAGAGATTCACAGTTTTCTGATCAATTAAAACCTAATTAGATTTTTTTATTAACTAATTAGAATTAGAAATTTTTATGCTTTAATTAAAGCAAGTCAATCAAATCACTCATTATTTCCTTAACAACCATGTTGTTCATACGTTGTGTTCTACTGGTGGTAATTTTTCAAACTATCTTTGTCGAGTCAAAAACAGTCCATAAAATTCCCGCGATTCTAGGAGGAGAATATACTACCATAGAACAGTTCCCCTATGCTGCGGCCCTTTTACAACATAAAACATATTTTTTTTGTGGTGGCTCCGTAGTAAAAGCAGATGTCGTTTTGACGGCTGCCCACTGCGTTGTTGATACTGTAGAACCTGATGAATTATTTGTAGCTGCTGGTCATGAGGAGTACAGGAGTAACGTAAGTATTTTTTTTTTGGCTTGATTACAAACTAAATAATATTTAATTGAAAAATATGTGTATGTTACAGTTAAAAAACTTATGGAATAAAATTAGTTTTAACTAGTAATAAACCCGTTCTAACTGCACGCTTTTGTTGAAACTAGTTTTAACTAGTAAAAGAGAGTCGTTCGTCAACTCGCACGGCAAATAACGAACCGTGCGAGTTTAAACTTATTTATTTATTTTACCATTTGCCAACTCGCATGGTCATACAAAGAACAGTCGCAGATACAAAACCTTTTGAACTCAATATTATTAAGAAAATATTATTATTTTAAATAAGATTTTTGCATCTGACTGTACAAAAGTACCTCAGTTTTTTATGACCGTGCGAGATGACGAACAGTAAAATTAATAAAATTGGCTTTCCTCAACTCGCACGGTAATAAAAATCTGTGCGAGTTAATTGCCATGCGAGATGACGAATGACTCGTAAACGAAAGGTCTGTCACTTTATTATCTCTGTTACATAATATTAAGACCATAAATTATAATCCATTTTTAAATCGTTACCTTATATTATAACCGCGATCATTATAAGACGATTACTGACAGCTCTCCGTGGGAATCAGAACTAAATATTTTCGTGTCCCAGTGAAAATTCGACCTTCTCCTAGACTTCTGACAACCTTATAGATAAGATAAGATAAGATAAGATAGGATAAAGTTTATTGATAACATTTGGTTACACGTCGTTTTCTGATTGACAATTATAATTATTATAACATCGTGGGTATACATAATAGCAATTACACCACAAATTATACATTCAAAAATAGTAATCGTAATGATCAATTAAATAAATATTCAATACATTATTTGTAAGGTGTCGAGGGCAGAGACAGGAAGTCATTAAAATCGTAAAATATTTCTTTCAATAGCCATTTTTTCAGTCTGCCTTTAAAAGTTGAGACGGAAGGTGCATCTCGGACGTTTGTCGGGAGCCTGTTATAAACTTCCGGGCCTAGGTGGTAGATAGACCGTTTCGATTTAGCGAGTCTGATGGGGGGTGCAACTAGTTGATCGCAGTCTTTATTACTACGTAGGCTGTGCGATGTATTTACGCCTTTACGTGCGAACAAGTGTAAGTTTGTGTGTGTGAACGAGGCTATTTGAAAAATGAGGATGCTGGGTAAGGTTAGAATTTGTAGCTCATCGAAGTAATCGCGGGCAGGGATGTCGTCAGGAACTCTTACAATGGCGCGTACTGCACGCTTTTGGAGAATGAATATTCGCTCCCATTCGGCGGCGCGTGCCCACAGCTCCGTCCCATAGGTCAAAACTGAGTGCACAGTCGCGAAATTTTTTATTTATATTTATATTTTAACAAAATCCATGTCCTAACCTATTTAGGTACATCAAACACAGAACAAACTACGTTACAACGCGCCTACGTATTTAGACATTAATATCAACTAGTTTGAGTTAGTAAATTATTTTCGTATTAATTTATTCAAATTCAAATTCAAATTCATTTATTATTATTCAGATTACATGGTCATTATTATATTAGTATGTGTTCTTAGTTGTAGGTTAGATACATAGGTAGTATAAGTAAGTAGCTATGTTAAGTATGCGTAGGTTAGGTAGAATCAAACAAAACAATACAATTTATGCCATAGTAAGCACATTACTCAATTGATTACAAAACTGTATATGCACTAATTATCTAAATAATAATTATATTAAGGTGCCTAAACTAAGTACTTATGTAAAGTAAGTACTTGTATCTTAGGAACCTAAATTACTAGGAAAATGTACTCTAATGCTAAGCTAATATAATATAATTAATTAAATAACAAACGGTAGGTATGTTAACATATAGTCATCAAAATCTGGTTGTGCCTGATTAGCTGTTGATTATTTAGTTACAGTCAGTAGGTTTTCTGTCCCTTCATAGTCTTTGGATTTTAGCCATTTTGTTGCAATTTTCTTACATTCTGAACTACGTTTTTCATATATAGATAATTCAGTATTTATTTTATTGTAAAGATAAGGGCCGAGATAGCAGAAAAATCTTGCTGTATTTTCAAAATGGAACACCTGGTCTCTAACACAGACAAAACCCCTACGATTGTTTGCTTTATCTGGGTCATAAGTAGTCATAAGGTGCTGTTTGATAATGGTTTGCAAAATAAAAAGTTTTCGCACGGAGAGTACGTCAAATTCGGTAAGGAGCTGGGCCGTTGGGTAGCGGAATGGGCGGAATGTGCTGACTTTGAGAACCGCTCTTTGTGCTCTTTCAAGTTGGATCATGAAGGTTTTGTATGCACCACCCCAGGATATGATACAATATGTCAAGAGAGACTGACATAGCGCAAGGTAAACGGTCTTAAGGAGTTTATTACTTGCTGCATGTCGAAGATTTTTAAAGACATAAATTAATTTCCGGATTCTGCCTGATAGAACTTCGATGTGTGTCTTAAAAGTAATGTGTTGATCAATTATTATACCTAGGTATTTGATCGAATCAGTCTTACTGAGCTTGGGGCAGTTACAGGGTAATCTGTTCCGGGGAAGGGGTGAGCAGATGTGAGCGTTAATGAAGAATAGGTCCGGGTCTGGTTGCGTAGCAGAAGTATAGGAAAAGGTCATATATTTAGTCTTATCAGAGTTTAAAGTAAGCCCATTTACTGAGAGCCACTGGGTCACTAAATTAAAGCCAGCCTGCGCATGACGGAAAAGATTGTTCCAGCTATCTGCAGTAAAAAGGAGCGCCGTATCGTCTGCGTAGGAGATAATTTTTCCATTTGGAAGAGGAAGGTTACATAGGTCATTAATATAGGTCAAAAACAGGACTGGTCCCAAAATAGAACCCTGAGGAACCCCAAATTCAATTAACTGTTCTTCGCTCAGGATGTTATCAATTTTTACACGTTGGGTCCTACCAGACAGATAACTTTTGAATAGATCTAGTTGTAGTCCTCGGATACCAAGTGTTTCCAGCTTTTTTAAAAGAATGGGAATATTTACAGTGTCAAAAGCTTTGGCAAGGTCCAAATATATAGCTAAGCACTTTTTACTGGAGTCTAACTGTCGGGCAACAAAGTCAGTTAATTCGTGTACGGCGTCATCTGTAGATAGGCCAGATCTAAAGCCAAACTGTGCATCAGATAATAAACATTTTTTCTCTAGATATTGAACAAGCCGTTTGTAAATGATACGTTCCAATATTTTAGAGAATGAGGGCAATATAGCAATAGGGCGGTAATTGTTGACGCATGCTTTATCCCCACTTTTATGGATAGGTACGACAACAGCAGTTTTTAGAATACTGGGGAATATTCCTGATAAAAAACAAAGGTTAATCAGATACGTTAAGTGTGGTGTCAGATATTTTTTATATTTTTTAATAAATTTGGTAGAAATATTGTCAAAGCCGGCTGAACAGTTGGATTTTAAGGACATAATAACTCTTTCAACCTCTTCTTCATCGGTATCTATTAAACCAAAGGAGTGAATCGGAGAAACTAGACTTGAAAGGATCGCATCATTATTTTGTTGCTGACTAGGTTGAACTTTCTCTGCAAGGGTTTTTCCAATGTTCGCAAAGAAAGAATTTGCTGAGTTGACCGCCTCCATTGACTTAGCTGAGTCTGCAATAAGTGCGCTAGCAGACGATTTCTTATGACTCATGTGGGTGATACGTTTGATAACTTGCCAAAGCCTTTTTTTGTCATGTGCTGCATTTTCAATTTCTGATTTTTCGTACTGTCGTTTCAGTTTATTAAGCAATTTGTTACAAAAATTTCTATAACGCTGATAGGTTAATTTAAGAATAGAATTATCGGGGTTTTTCGAGGCCTTTTTGTGCATTTTATCGCGGTTTTTTATGCAACGTAAAAGCCCTGGAGTTATCCATGGCTTTATGATTTTTCTGCGTTTGGGTAAAACAATTGTTTTTGTGTTGGCTTTTATAATCCTAGACAATGACGAAACAAAATAGTCCATGGCTTTATTAGCGTCGGGACAATCATACACAGGAGACATGTCAAGCTGTTCAAGTTCACGTGATATTGCTTCATAGTCAAGTTTATTGCATGTATCGATTGCATAAGATCTTTTAGTGCATTTTTGCATGCATAGCAACAAGGAACGGTGATCGGTCACTAATGAGTTCACTATTATTGTTTTTGATGGAAGCGTAGTTTTTGCAAACACATGATCTATACAATTCTCATATCTAGTCGGATGGCTATGAGTAGGTAGATACCCAAGATATGCCAAGGCAGTTAGGTATTCTGGTGCGTTTGTATTTTTAGTACCTATTTTTATATCAATGTTTACGTCACCGACAACATAAACATTTTTGCAAGTAGTCAAGTTTGTAAGTATGTCGCTAAGGGAAGTTATGAAGTCAGTTGCGTCATGTTGCGAGGGAGAGCGATATATAGACACAATGGCGATGTCAGAGTCAATTTTTGCTATTAGGCAGTTTGCATCTGATATTACAGGTTCCTCTACAGTGACATTGCCTATGTCTTTCTTTATATAGAGAACTACACCGTCATTTTGAAGTTTATTACTTTTATCACTGGAATACGATTGATAATTATCAAGTTGGGGAATAGTGGGTGAATGTAATAAGCGACATTCGGTTAATACGACTATATCAGGCTCAACATTGATTTGTGACATCAATACCAATAGTTTATCTAAATTACAATTTACGCTTCTAATATTTTGCATAAATAAACTTAAATTTTTAGGTTTAGAAGTATACGAGGCCAAAGATACGTCGGTTTCAAACACAAAGGATTCAAATTCACACGAAGCGTCAATATCGCTGACTAAGTCCCTGGTCACACTACCCATGATAGTCCTGGTGGTTTTGCTGTATGTACGGCGCTCTAGGCGCCTTCATAGTCTACAGAAATCAGGTATCTCGCCTCGGCATTTTTCTTGGCTGGGCATTGCATATCACCTGTCGTGTGGTTCGGTGGTTTGCCATAGCGCATACAGGTGGCACACTTTGCTGGCTCTGCGCTTTTGGGGCATTCTTTCTTGGAGTGACCAGCGGATCCGCAATGTCCACAAGTGGATTCAGCGTCTCTGCAGTATTTTGATGAGTGTCCATATTGTTGGCACTTGTAACACCTAGTTACAAGCGTGTAATCCCTAACTGGGCACGACGACCAGTTTATAAAGACACGCTCTTGTTTGATAAGGGCTTTACGGATGTCTGCTCCTAGCTCTATGACAAAGTTGCAGTACGCGGCTTCTTTTTTGCCAGTTTTGTGACTGACTTTTACGGAGGCAAAGTAGCTGTCTTTAGTAATGCTAGGGCATTTGTCTGCAATATTTTGCTCATATAGGCATTGCAACACTTCTTTATCTGGCAAAGAAGAAGGAATACCCAGAAGTATAATTTTTGGCCTCTTTTTTGAAGTTTCCTCCATAATGAAACCAGAAGTTTTAAGAGCCTCGGAACTTTTGAGTTTCAATAGATCCTCCTTTTTATCAGTGCTGATTATCACACCACCATTTTTTGTTGTACGGAGTCCGCGAACTTGTAATTTAAGTACATCTGGCTTAATTATAGTCTGTACCAGTGCTTTGGTGTCAGCGCTCGATTGGTCCTTGTTCTCGGGGTAGATTGCAATGCTGCTGGTACTCTTTGGGCAAACAAGAGTTTTTTGGCCTGTTCTTAATTTTTCGGCATAAGATGGTGGGGAGGTTATATCCTTGGAGGCCGATTTAATGCTCTCTTTTAAGTCCTGAAGTTGGTTGGAGACAGTTAAGTTAATTTGCTCGGTCATAAACTCTTTGATATCTTCGAGTTGTTCAGTTACGGTGCATTGGTTTTGCAGTTGCATGATGGTCTGGTTGGCTGATATACACTTTTGTTTCACGGACTGATATTCGACAGCCATTTGTGAAGCATTACCCATAATTAGGCTGCTGATGGCGTGAATTTTTTGTTTGTCCGCACTATTCAACTTCCCTTCATTTGAAACTGTGCAGATGTCATTTAAATGCTGCTCGATGGTAACAAGCCATTTTTTCACTTCTGTAGTTGGAATTAGTTCAACAGCTTGGCCCTGATGTGGTGTCTGTTCCCGCTCCTCTTTTCCTCCAGGCGTGCGAGTAGGGCTCCTTCGGGTCTTCGCACTCCTGTTAAAGGGACTCTCGTCCGGCATCTTGCTTGCTTAGAATCAAATATTCATACCTTCTTTAATGCTCCGTAGGTGCACAAAACAAAGTCCAATCTTGCTGACTTGCAGGTGACACAGATTCACGGTTTGAATAATGTTATTTAATTAATAAAATCACGAATTAACGAAATACCGAAATTGCAGAAGACACGTCCGTCTGCAATCCCATCACATTATGTACTAACAAGTCATGTAATAGCAAGTCCTTACGACATCTCTGCTCGCAGTACTGGCTAGTCGTCGTAGCGCAAAACATGCTCGGCCTAGACGTACGCACATCTCGTCTATGTGTGTTTCCCACGTTAAGGCGAAGTCGATGTAGAAACCGAGCAACCGGGTGGATGTGACTTGTTGTATGGGGGTGTTCCCTGCAAGTACACTGATGGGCTGGGGAACATGGCCATTGAGGCTGAAACGCATGAAATTAGTTTTTTCCCTATTTAAGGCGAGTCCATTGGACTGGAACCAATCATGGAGGCGGCACACTGTCGAGTTCAGCCTAGTTTCGAGCTGCTGTAAATTTGCCGCTGTGATGACAGCTGTGACGTCGTCCGCAAACATATAAATTTCAATATCTGGGAATGCCGCTGGTAGGTCGTTCAGGAGGATGCTGAATAGAGTGTTGGAGAGACACGATCCCTGGGGAACTCCCATAACACTCTCCATCTCAGACGACACTACGCGTCCCTTGTTGCCCACAACGACCTGCATTCGCCCAGACATAAATGAAGTAAGCAGAGAAAGTGCTTGGTGGCGAATTCCATAGTGACCCAATTTGTTTGCTAGCAGTCGGTGGTCAGCCGTATCGAAGGCGCGAGAGAGGTCGCAGCACAGTACTGCGACTTGATTCTCTTCTTCGCGCGCTGCCAACACATCCTGCACTACCTCCCGCACCAGATCCGTGGTGGATCGCCCATGCCGGTATGCGTACTGACGGTCGGATAAGATGTTACGTGGAGCCAGAAATGATATGAGTCTCTGGTTTAGCCCTACCTCAAGTACTTTGCTAATTGCAGGGACTAAGGAAATCGGTCGGTACGATTTTATAGCAGTCTTTTTGCCCTTGCCCTTATAGAGCGGTGTAATTTTAACTTTTTTTAATAGTGGTGGAAATACACCTTGCTGTATGCATTGATTAAAAAGGCAGGCCAACACCATACATATAACCGGGCTAACGAACTTTAATAAATTTGCGGAGATATCGTAGATATCAGAGCTATTCTTAGCCGCAATGTGCACCTGCAGTATCTTAACTACCTCATCAGGTGAAAAGTCCTTAAACTGTAAGGAAGAGTCACAGGGTGGTGTGTGGCTGCTAAGTAAGGCTATACAGCGTGACGCGTCGGCCGGGGGGGCGCCGCTCAAGATCGCGGCGGTCGCGAACTCCTGGTTTACCGCATTCACCAGCTCCTGTTTGGATGTGAATGGGTGTCCATCGCTATTTTTTACTATATCCGTAAAGTCAGCGCGCTCACGGGTACCCCGACCTAACTCGGTGTTTATTAACTGCCACATACACTTTCCCTTATTTTTAGCTTGGTTTATTGTTCTAGTATAGTAGTCTGTACGTTTATTTTGTAGAATTAGACTGTAGCGAGATGTTATTTGCTCAGCAGCGCTGGAAATGTTGGCATCAGATGGATATTTATCTTTCAAGCTAAGAATCTCGTGAACTAGTAATTTTAAGCAATCCACTTGTGCGTCGACCCAGGGTGCTGTGTTTGAGCGTGTTGTCCTTATTTTAACTGGACAACAGATGTTAAGCTTATCTGATATTATATTTAAAACATTCTTGGACAACTCGCAGCAATCCCCGCAACACCTACCTATTACGTCAGTCCAGTCAATAGATGCGAGTGCTAGTGCAAAACTGGTTTTGTTGAAGTGTGTGAGTACCCGCGTTGGTATGGAGGGGCCGGTCGCTGCGGCACCACAGCGGACAGTAAGTTTAACTGCTCTGTGATCGCTCAAATGCGTTATGTATCCTTCGACTGACACACGGTCATCAAGAAAATTCGAATACGCGTGGTCTATAAGCGTAGATGAGCCATCCTTTACGCGAGTGGGGAAGTCTACATGTTGTGTGAAGTTATTAGAGTGGAGGATGTCGGTGAGTGATTTTTTGTTAGATGAATTTACTAATAGATCTATATTGGCGTCTCCGACAATGATAGTATTACACTGTTCACTGCTAATTTTTGCTAATAGGTTACTAAAAAGTGTGAGATACTCACTGTGGCTGGTTCGGTTCGAGTGATATATACCTACCACCAATATGTTATGGTCCAGGAGTTGTACTGCGCAAATATCGAATATTTGCTCTTTGGACAAGTCGCAGTAGTCTTGCCTATTAATTACTTTTATGCCGGATCTAACGTAGATGCAACTTCCGCCGTGTTCTATGCGAGGTCTACAGTAATACGAAATTAATTCAAAATTATTTAAGGTCACTGACTGTAGTTGGTGTTCACGCAGCCAGTGTTCAGTTATAACTAACATGTCACATTTTAATTCGCGAGCTAAGAATACTTCCAGTTTCTTACTTTTATTGCTAATCGAACAAATGTTTTGTAGGCATACTACAATTTCATCCTTAGTTCTTGGTGTCCGTGTGTCTCGCGCGGTCCTGGTGCTCGGTGGCGGCTGTGCGCGCGCGCTCAGTCTGCTCATGCGCACGGCGGCGGTGTGGTCGTTCTGGGACGCGCCCTGCGCGCCCGGCGCCGGATTGAAATTGCCACTCGCTAATCTCAGTGCCTGGTGGCCAATTATCAGCGGACATGAAAAATTCGAATTCACTGCTGGGTACCGAGATGGTGAAGGAGGCGTAATGTTTATGCTTCAGTTGCAGCTTATCGACTATGTAGCCCGTGGTGCTGTTACTTTTCTTTGTCATGTAGGATTTAATTGCCTCGGCGGAGGTGTCTGCCTTAAAAAAACATGCGTGTATTTTTTTCGTTCGCTCAGCAGTTTGCAGTTCATTGTCGACGGGACCTGTGCCGGTAATAACAATCCGTTGTGATCTTCTAAAGTTTTGTCGCTTTTTTGTTACTACCTGCCACGGCGCATCATTTGAGATATCGTCGGGCTGTGATGATGAGTCAGTGTTCATTAGATTATTGTCGTTATCATTACTTAAAATGCCTTTTGTAGTATTGTCATCAATAGAGAGCTGCTTCTTGTGCTCACAGTCATTGGTTTGTAGATCAGCTGTTGTTTTGCTAGATGACTCTGTAGTTATCGCACTGTGGGTAGCGGGGAGAGAACCTCTACGTACGCTCGCTGCTGCCGCCGTCGTCCCTGTTGTAGCTCCTACCGGTTTTTTTGCTGCCAGCTGATTTTGCTTCGGGAGTATTGCCAGGGCATTTTTTACTTGGGGCTTCGTTGGTTTCGATCCGTTAGAGAGAGAGTCGCTTACCGAGGTGCGGCGGTCAGCTACTTCGCATTTCGAACACGTAGATTTTAGATCTATCTTCTTCTCTATCCTATGTAATTCACTCAGGACACTATCAATTTTTGCTTCAATTGGCGTCAAAAACTTTTTAATTACCTTTTCTAAGGTCTCTATGGTTGATTTTGCCATTATATACTCAATAAGTTATTTAAAAGACACAGAGGCGTGCGGCACGTTGGGCTGACAACCCGTCACTCCTCACATATTTAAGGCACATACTTTATGAGCTGTCAGCTATCATTTAATAATGCACGGGGATTTTTTTTCAGTCAAGGCAGATTTCAGGCGTCAGGAAATACGAAACGCATGAAAAATATTTAGAGCCGTCAGAAGCACTTTATCCCAACGACATAGCATTGTTGTTTCTTAAAAAAAGTTTTGAACTAGGAGTCATCCAGCCAGTAAAATTCATCAAAAAATGGCCAAAGTATATAAAGACAGCGTCTGTGTATGGTTGGGGTGGAACTGTTGCTGATAGAAACGTATGTAGTTTTTTTTTTTTTTTTTTTTACTTGGAATGGGTTAGGTTAGGTTAGGTTGGTCTTGACTCTAGACACAAAGGTCAGCGATGGACAGAGTCGACGATGGAGTGAGCTAACCCAGAAGACGCCTGTTAAGGCACTGGTAGTCTCACGCACCGACAGAAGCTGTTTGGCGCCGGACTCCGGTGAGAGGGTGGTCACGAGCCAGGCGGGCCCTTGCGGAGCCTATACCACCGTTTTGTTGGGATCATTCAGCCGGACTTATTCACAGGCAAGCCTGTGTTGCCGTTGCCCGGGGTGGACCACTAGGAGGTAGATCCCGTCCCATCCCAAAGATTAAAACCACCAGAACAATAAAATTGTTTATCTCACGACTGCAGCTAAGCCATTCTTGTGTGTGTAAATGTAGGTACCTAGGCTCAGTAAACCTGTATTGCGCAAATAAAGGCGCATATTAGTACGCACAACTATAGAACTTAGCTAAAACAACTGTTTTTTTTTATGTAGCCTGTATCATGTCCCACTGCAGGGCAAAGGCCTCCCCTCTTTAACTGAAACTTACATAAATTAAAATTACTAAAAGGTATTTATTACATGTAGGTACTTTCATTATAATGTTTGGCTTGTCCGTCTTCAATCGAGTGATCCTATAAGGATTCTTTTTTTTTTGAGGTACGGAACCCACATCCCACGCTATTTGCCTACTAGTCAAATCAGCAACTTTTTATGAAATGTCAAAAACGCTTTTTGTATGAAAATACTGAGTTGTGACGTCACTCGCAAGTAAATATTGACTACTCAAATCAATAACTTCTATACTTTTAACTCGATTATTAAATCTAAATGTGTATTTATTTTTAAATGATGAATGCTGATCGACAGTATTTTAGCCATCGTATAAAAGCTTCGATTTTTTTAGCCACCCTGTCAACATGCCTAAATAATTTTTGATCCTTAAAAAAAACAGTTTCATGAGGTAGGTTCCCACTCTGAAATTTGTGGACTATTTTAACACCCAGTATATAATTTTCATTTCAGGTTATAAGCATTTCGACTCATCTTAAATTTACACCTATCCAGATACTAGAAAAAAAAAAATGTTTCAAAGTTTTTAGGAAAATACGAAGGAAACAATGGCACCACGCTAGTCATATGTGTGCTGGACAATATCATGCTATAATAAAGGATAACATGACGGCTCCGTAAGTATTTATTTACATTCGGATAAGGTGATTCCTACCGGCAAATGGTTGTTTTTAAAAGGATATTTCTCCTAAACGAATCGATGGAAAATTCTAGAAAAATATACATCATAAAAATTAGTTCATGGTCTAAAATTGCAACATTTGAAAATATTCTAGTTCATAAATAAGTATGCTTAAAAAAATCTGAAAGTAAAGCTGTTTTTATTATCAGTAAATTTGATATTCCTTCTAAACTATTAGCTTTCACGGTTCCTTCGGGAAATTATCCGTATTATGATTATGATTAACTTCCATGCTGGACTGGGAGTGATAGAAAAACATAGAATGTGCCAGCTGCATCTCCTCCCGGGCATGCTGTAAAAACTAGCTAAGGGATTCGAGGGTTTCAGTGTATTAGCAATTTAGGTGATGGGCTGACAACCTGTCACTACAGAGATATACGTAATAATCTGTAATAACCCTCAAAACATATATACAAATAAACATTATTTACAGGTCGACAACTTATAAAAGCGTGTAAAAAACTTTACAAGTCGCGGAGTGGTTGAAACAAAAAGTGTTTATCCCGCGGTCTGGCATTTCCTCAATAGGTACCACTTCGCGGAGTGATCGTTTTACATACCGGCAAAACCCCGAATTCGGCAAGTGGCCGTTACGTGTTTTCCACTCCGCGGAATGGAGGACATTTCAAGGATTGTTCGTTTTGAAATGCACACGTCCACGTCCACGAAATGTTTCTTTTTGTTGGCCAATGTGCGAATTCAATGATTTTGCGTTAAATAGCGAGGCGGGTTTTAATCAGTATGTATCTTTCAGGGGGGACTCTGGAAGCGGTGTGGTCATTAACGGAGGCATTCAGATTGGGATAGTGTCGGTCGATTTTGCTGATAAAAGACCCGGTATAGATGTATTTGCAAACGTCACGTATTTCTACGACTGGATACAGGAAAAACTCAAAGAAATCGAAGGTTAGCGTTTTAATTTTCTGTTTTTCCTTGTGTTAGTTATTTTATTTCTTATTATTGTGCACTTGGTTGATTAAACTGAAAAAATATAAATTTATTTTTGATTTTGTGTTCCTACAATAAATAGTGAAGCTGAATCCACGAAAGAAATTAAAATTTGGGTTACAAGAAATTACAAACACAAAAAATGTTTTTGTCCCTAACAGAAAAATAAGAGAAAAAAAACGTTTAGATTAGGTAAATTTTAAAAGTTATTACTACGCTGTAAAACTATGTTACTTCCAAATAATTGTTTAAGACTGAGGTTACTTTTAATGTCGAAACGTTAGGTTTTGAAAGCTTCTCACAAAGTGATAAGTAATTTATTGACGTCTTATTAGTTTTTTTTTTTCAATTCGTCCCATTTTGTGATTGAGACAGGCTAAAGCTTTTCGCCATACCGCCTATTCATACGTTCAAATGACGTCTTATTAGGTCGTTGACAGTACACAGTTCACGTTTCGTTCCAAGCAAACTCCTCCTAACCAAGGCCAATCTAGTTGGCGGCGTTAATAGAGGCGGCAGAACTTCGGCACTTCCCGTGCAATCCATTGAACAGACAAATTGCAAGTGTCGGGCGCTTGAGAGCCATGTACATGACCGCGGCAAGTCTATATTTTGATAATTTTCATTGTTTAAATTTCAGTGCCCCTCCCATGCAATTATAGCTATGCACGCACATTACAATGATTGAAAGCTTATTTAGGTAGTATAAGAGACGAGTTTTGTCATAATCTCAAATTTTATTGCCATCTATTGAAAAGACAAATTGCAAATGTCAGAAACTTGATAGCCATGTACACGACCGCGGCACACCTACAGTCAAAACTACTAAACTAAGCACACTAATAAAGATAGTGTGCATGTAGGTACACATCCATGGCTAGGTAAGTGTAAACCGTGAGATAAAACATCTGTAATCAAAAGCACGTCTTCTGTGGTAAATGCTAATAAAAGCAGGCCCACAAAATGAAATAAAATTACAACCAAAGCATTATGGTCTTGCCGTAGCTACTCCAGCTCTAAACCTTGATAAATCCTCTGGTAGTTCGTTCATAAATGTCGACATGTCGCCTTGATGATGTTATTGATGGCTGATATTGATCTTGTACGTTCGACCGACGTCAGGCCGACGTTCAAACTTTCAAGACTACCTGAACTTTTTCCCTTAAAAATATTGGTGAATCGGATACGAGAACATTAAAAGACTGGTCAACATACATATAACCATGGACTAACTACTCTAGAGGACTGACAACCGCCATACTAGAGAGCGAACCTCGATACTCGATAAAAGTTCAAAATGCGATCAAAACCTAGATGGCGCTGGCATATTGCTCGAAGAGTCCGTCGTGAATATAGGTCATGAAATTGAATAAATTCAATAACAACGATGGGCTGACAACCCGTCACTATAGCAATATACATAAATTATATGTAATAACCCTTAAAACTTGTCAGACGTGGCGTAATGACCTTTGTCTAGGTCGTTTTCGCTCTGCCTACCCCATTAGGGATAAAGGCGTGATCATATGTATGTATGTTTGTAAAGAAATATAGACAGCGAAGGTTAGAAAACACCAGTTTAAAACACGAACATTCGAGCTTCGAATCCGTCACGTAAAAAAATCGCGGGTGCGCATTTTATACAAACCAAAGTAATGAATGTCCTACAAAAAGGACATAAAGGCGCGACGTAAAAGGGACATTCAAATTAATGAGCCAAACGTCCAGTCATTAAGTTCAGTTAACAGAATTCACAGTGTCACTGTGGGAATGTGGTTGACAGAATGGGTGCTTTTCCACTAGACGGCACGTCAACGGCAACGGCGACGGCACGGTACCGTCAACGATATCGTAGCTGAGATAATGTATGAAAATCAATGAAATTATATGACACGCTTTTCCACTTGCCGGCACGGCACCGTCACGGCATGTCATCGATTCCCATAGATATTGTCACGTGATCGTCGCTGTGCCGTCGCCGTTGCCGTTGACGTGACGTCTAGTGGAAAAGCGCCCAATGAATTTTCTTCACCATTGATCTGTACTGTTGCTGTCTTTCCCTTCATCTCGTTCTGATTGTAGTTTGCATTATCCTCTCTTCCATAGTGTATGTAGTAGTTTATTATATTTTATATATATCAGTTTATTTTACAATTATCTACGTATTAGTGTGTACTTTAGTATAAGATATAATGTACTAAGTTTTTATTTGTTTAAGTAGGGTTGCACTACCCCGCTTTCTACTACGCTTTTTTCTTTCACACAAAGGTTGCCTGGAAGAAATTGCTACCTTAGCAATAAGGCCGCCTGTGTTGTACTTGTCTTTGTGTTATCTGTTGTGTTGTATGAATACTTCTCTGTGCAAAAAAGTTTTTTTTTTATCTTTATCTTTTGTTTAACACACAGAACGCTTTGGGAAACTTTAAACGTCTACCAATATAACCAAAGGTTAGGTTAACCAAAGGTTTCGCTCCTCTAAGCTTGGGTTATGTTATGTAGAGAGAGTTGCCTTCGTGGTCTAATGGAGATTAACCTTGGTCCATGTTGGTGAGGGTTTAATTCGTACCTAGAATACTGACTGTTAAATAAATAACTGGTATACTATAACCAGAAAACTACGCTACACACGCTAGCACTATTATAAATATTCTGTGACTAAATACAGTTATTTATCTTAAAATATAAACGTTTGTTCATGGTGACAACATATTTCTAATAATTAAAAAAACAAACTCATGCATATTCCCAATGTTATTTATCTTACCGCAATTTGATTGTATCACATCATCACCACAGTAAAAGAGCTCTCAAAGAGATCTCCGCTTTATAAACAAAAATGTTAATTAAAAACAAGACGCTAGCGATTCCATTTATTTCCCGCCGAGAATTCGCGGTGTGTGCTCTCTCTGTTTCTTATTTTTCATTTAAATGTCCTCTGTTATTGGTGGCGATTTGGTCGCATACACAATTTGTAATAAAAGTTAGTCCCTGAATATATAAGAATAAAGAAACAGTTTTTATAGGCTCGTATTTATAAAGCGATCTCAAGATTAAGAGCAATATTGAGTGCGGATTTGACAGTTAATTTTATACTGGAAAGACATTTCTGATACGAACTCAAACTCGCTGTCACTCTTGAGAGCTGATTATAAATACGGGCCATAGTGTCGTCTAATTTTTGGCACAAGGGCACGTTAAGCTGTCGGTTCCGGTCACTCCCAACTAGCAAAATTGTGCAAAATCGCAAGATCTTATCGCTACATAGAGATATTAAAGTTGTAAATAAGTAACGCTTATGGCTGCTAGTGATATATATGTGATATGAGACACCAGATAGCTGTATAACAATATACAGCCTAATTGGGATTATAACCTACGATATAAACGTTTACATAGCTGCCTTTTACATTACATATAACACAGTTGTAAAATAGTATACTCAAAACCTCAATTAGAGCAGTTATGTTGTATATTAGTGTTTTCATGATACTACTATAACGCAAATATGAACTTATGTGGCTCTGCTATCATTTATATATATCCAGTGTTATATTAGAACCTTTGCAGCTAACTAGTGATATAATAGATGTCACAGTAGCTGTTTTATCACAGATATGCTCTATATGTATATCCACTATCGCTTGCGTTATATTAATGATAACTGATCCTTTATTACCACTCAATAGATGTAATGCAGCATAATATATTTCTCATTTATCACTGGCAATATATTAACTTTCTTATCTCTAATATAACGCTAAAAAGATGCATATTTATTAAAAAATGGGCGTATATGTCACCTTTCTGCTGCATATTGGATTTCTTGACATCAAATTGTAGCAAAACATTATTTTATGGCTGACGGTGACGATATTTTATTTCACAAGTTTTTATTTTTCCAAGTTTGTGCAAAAACATGGATCAAAAATGGAGTAATTACAAGAAAGGTGGGTCTTATAAACGCAGAAGAAGGGAAAGAACATTGAATTTACCGGACTATATCAAAGGTTTATTTAATTTGAACCTGAGGAACCCTAAACACCGTAATGGCGGCGAGATGTTGTATATCTTTTGGTTAGCAGCTCCCTTAACTCTAATTAGTTGTATATAAATGTCTTTGCAAATACCAAATTAATAAAAATATTTAAATTTTAATAAATATTATTAATTCGAGGGGGGCATTGAAAATACAGTAATAATATGGTACCTATTTATCAGTTAAATTGCAAGCGCATATGAATTTCACCTAAAATTTAAAATATACGGTCAATTTTTACCGATGGATTTCAAGATGGAGGAAATTATAAAGATACTTACCAATATTATTGGTTTTAATTTAATAAAACCCTGTCAGAGTTCCAAATCATGCACAAGTCCGCACAAAACAAAATAAGTGTTATTATAGAATCCCAATCAACAATTTGTAATCAAATTATTGTAAATCAGCGTTAGATGCGACCCTTCTGTTTCCTAATTGTGACACAATTGAATTTTTGACACTGATTTAACACCAACTAGCTCAGAAGGACACAGATATACAAGTGATTTGTTTCCCGGTAGTCCTAAGCGGAGCTTTAATATATCTAATATATCTCCTAATAGCGATTAAAGTGGGGCCAAATTCGCATGATATAAGCTTGTTTACAATAGATATGCGACTGTTTCTACAGCTGATATACAGCTAATAATAGCTGTATATCGAAAATTTTGCTAGTTGGGCTGTTTCTAACAGTGGTCGTTACTGGTCGATGTTGCTCCACGTCCGTAGGAAATACCTTAAAAACTCTACACGTGACCCCGGGCGGTGCTAAGAGTGCAACACAACCGGCTGCTGCACCTGTCCTCTGGACCTCGCAGCAAGTAATGCCATACGATAAATAATAATAGTGACAGGTCAAATCTTACAAACATACGAATTAGCTTTCCTCCTTGTGATACTTGTAACTCTATCTACGGATGAAGCAGATTATGAACAAAGTATCAACTTAAAAATACAAAGATTAGTTCCAAGCTTGTATTATGCTTTTAAACTTTATAATGTCTAACGCTGCTGGTTTCCTCAAGATATACAACTTAAGAGCGAAGCACTTACAAACTAACTGTCATACGGACGCTTCCGTATCTGATGAGTCTAATAGAGGACGAAACAGTGGTCAACAGACGACGAACCGATGCGTTTCGTTTTCTCTTACTGTCATCACAAAGGCCAAAGTGCCTTTAATACTAGACACTGCTTTATCTCGAAAGCGATACACGTGGGAAAGGCCCCCTTGCGGGGAGGACCACTCTACGGAGATTGTGCCTAACCGGCTTCTCTTAAAGAGTTGGATTCCGTTCCAATCCAAACAAGCTAAGCTCACAAGAGCGAAGCACTTGCAAAATATACAACTTAAGTTTATGGAGTTGTCGCGTTGATTTAGCTA
Organism: Scrobipalpa atriplicella; assembly: GCA_029255725.1. Classification (NCBI taxonomy): domain Eukaryota; kingdom Metazoa; phylum Arthropoda; class Insecta; order Lepidoptera; family Gelechiidae; genus Scrobipalpa; species Scrobipalpa atriplicella. Next base: position 65,933 of record JARACY010000282.1, read on the forward strand.
ACAAATAACGCAACCACTAAACTGGTGGTTACTGGTCTAAACTGGACTTCCACTGACGAAGTTTGGACTAAATACAACATCTCCTGTTTTAACCTACGGTTTAAATAAATTGTGAACCCTAAGGCTCGTATTTATAAAGAGCTATCTTAAGATTGAGAGCAATATTGAGTGCGGATTTGACAGGTCATTTTGTATCGGAATGACGTTTCTGATACGAACTCAAACTCGCTGTCACTCTTGAGGGCTGATTATAAATACAGGCCTAATATCTCAATGAAAGACTATGGATACCAACGTGTTTTGCGGCCCATAATTTGCTTTCTGTTTACAATTTAAAAGAAATTCGAATGTATCACAATTTTTTGGGGGGCCCAGCCCAAATCCCAAAAACGTTTGCATTGAAATAAGCTCAAAATAAAACTACATTCATTAGTAAAAAAAAAAAAAAGATTGACACGTGTTGTGTCCTCCCAGCCCTTATAAAATTTTTGCTTTTGGAAGAAGCTCAAAATAAAACTAGTTAATTATTTTGATTGATTTCACGCTATTTTGAATCATTTGGGCACCCACCCATTGGCTTACCCAGCATTGATTCAATACTTTTAATTTTATGATAAGTTATCTACTTGACATAATCATTTGGAAAAGTTTTCAAGAGTTCAGCACAATGCAATTTTAAACAACATTCTTAAACATGCGTTGTTTGTTCGTTTAAGTTCAACTTGTTTACGTCAAAACCAGTTCCCTACTATAATGTTTCAAATAACTTCAAGTTTCCCGAGCAAAAGGAAGCAAGGAGAGCAGTTGGTAGTGTTTCCAAATTATCGATGGAAGATGGGTGAATTATCGACTTTGAACGGAATGTCGATAGCCTTATCGATAAAATTTATAAGCGTGTTTGTCTATGTCTGAAAATTAAATGGATACAATTTTTATACATACATACATACATAAAATCACGCCTTTATCCCTATTGGGGTAGGCAGAGCAAAAACGACCTATACAACGTGTAACAAAAAGGGTATATGCATCAAGAAATGTGTGAATTTACCCATGAAACTGAACAACTTTCCCTAAGGAACATAGGTCGAAATACGAAAAAAAAAAATTGACTTCCCATACTAATTACGCTATCAGCTGACACATTTTGTATGGAAGGTCAATTTTTTTTTTTCGTTTTTCGACCTATGTTCCTTAGGGAAAGTTGTTCAGTTTCATGGGTAGATTCACACATTTCTCGATGCATATACCCTTTCTGTTACACGTTGTATAAAGGTAATTCCGCCACGTCAAACAAGTTTTGAGGGTTATTATGTATATTGCTATTAGTGACGGGTTGTCAGCCCATAGCCTAAATTGCAATACACTGAAACCCTCGATTCCCTTAGCTGGTTTTTACAGCATGTCCGAGAGGAGATGCAGCTGGCACATTCTATGTTTTTCTGTATCTTTATCAATCTGCTTGTAAAGCATAAAATATTGATCAAGTTTAACAGAATCTCCTTATTAGGCCCGTATTTATAATTAGCTCTCAAGAGTGACAGCGAGTTTGAGTCCGTATCAGAAATGTCATTACAGTACAAAATGATCTGTCAAATCCATACTTAATATTGCTCTCAATCTTGAGATCGCTTTATAAATACGAGCCTTAGAGCACCATACCCTGGAGTGTAGTTTTAGTAAGAGGTTGTTACAGTACATTACCTAGTAACAAGACATATCCGAGACATTTCCCTCTACTACGATATACCTGCTCTCGGCGCCTGAAATATGAAACATAAACAGCTCTTCATTATTCATGGTGTCATCACTATACCTAGTCCAGTCTATTTAGATAAAATTAACAAGTGGGTGTTGCACTAATTGCACACTAATAGATAAATTGGAATATGTAACGCAAACAGCTATTCACTATTCATTGGCCTCGATTCTCGCCGTCCAGTTACTAATTCTAATTCTTAGTAGCGCTGTCACTTTCTTATATTTTACATAAGAACAGGATAGCAAATAAACACATGACTTTGACATTCCTAATCTGACATTAGATTGCTTATTTGACGTAAAATAAGGAGCATGCTCTATGCTTGGTTCTTATTTAAAGCAGCTTATGTCAAATTAGGAACGTCAAAAACATGTGTTTATTTGCTATCCTGTTCTTATGTCAAATATAAGAAAGTGACAGCGCTACTAAGAATTAGAATTTGGAACAGTGCGTCCTGAATTAGCGCCATTGTGACATCACTATACTAGTCTAGTCGATTTAGAAAAAAAAAATTAAGGGTTGCAGTAAATTGCACACTGAATGAACTTTGAAATATGTACTCGTAACGTAATCAGTTATTCAATTTTCATGGTGTTATCAAATATCAAGCGTAACCAAAAATCTGTTACCAAATTGACGCTCTGCTTGATCTGGTAACATATGAACGTTGTTTTAACTATGTATTTATGTGTTCCTCTCTACTAAAATCATCTGCATTAAATATAGTGTTAACTATTGTAGTTAAAATATATTTTCGGTAATGTATTATGTAATTCCTATACCTATTCGCAAGGTTTTTTATAACGTGTATTTTTTCCTTGTTTATTAACTGCTGTGTACAACTATAAAAATTTAATATACAATCCAATCAAGAGATTCATATTTATACGAAAAAGACGCTTGAGACTACCAGAATAATTTTCTTTTTTTACCATGTATTACATCTTTACATCTCTACAGCTCCTTATCTTTCATTCACTGAACTATACCGTAGAGATATGGCGTCAAAGGCCCGAGATGAAAAGACCGACTAATTTATTACGCCATACATAAAACCTAGGCAAACTGGGCTACAAAGAAATCTAGTTTGCTTAGCAATTATCTACATGCTCTGAATAATTATGTTGAATAAAAGAGTGTGCAATTTTTAAAAAGCTTTAGAGGAGTTCCCTTTGAAAAGGATAAAATTATGGTATCATCTACTTATACCACGAGATTTTTCATTTACCAAAGATATTTTAAGGTCTTGAGTTTAGTCCATGAAACTGAACAACTTTTTTTACATCCGGTGTAATAATGGTTTTATTTTAAAATCCGCTTCAGCTCTCGCTGCCTGAATGACCTAGGTCTTTAGCCCTCACGTTCCAGAACCTAGGTCCCGAATGAGCCCGGATGATCCTAAGTGGTTGTAAACTACGTGACCAAAGTGCTAACAATTTTGTATTTACGAGATAAAAAAAGGAACTAGAATGATTTTCTTTTTTCTATGTTTTCAATTAAATTCTATATTTTTCTGAAATAAAGGTATTTATTGTTATGGTTGCATTTTCTTTCTTCCATGCTGGACTGGGAGTGATAGAAAAACATAGAATATGCCAGCTGCATCTCCTTCCGGGCATGCTATAAAAACTAGCTGAGGGATTTGAGGGTTTCAGTCAGTGTATTGGTGTTTAGGCGATGGGCTGACAACCCGTCACTATAGCAATATACCACATAATTATATCTGTAATAACCCCCTAAGGCTTGTCAGACGTGGCGGAGCGACCTTTGTTTGGGTCGTTTTTGCTCTGTCTACCCCATTGGGGATAAAGGCGTGATTTTATGTATGTATGTTATGAATGCATTTTATTTACTTATCCCTTGTGTAGTCCAGGATCACATGACAAATTCCGTCCTTTCCTGTCCATAGCCATAGTCGTCCGCCGTGCCTATAAGTAATCAGTGCCATATAGTCTTCATGAAATAAGGGGTAAGGTTAACCAGGCTATGGGTTGAATATCTTGTTGTTATACTAGTCAAGTAATAATTTTAGATAATTCAGCCTAATTATTTAGGGTAAATACAGACTGTGCCACCTTATTACGTAGGTCGTAGATCTTTAGACAATTGCCTCGATTCACGCCGTCCAGTTACTAATTCTAATTCTTAGTAGCGCTGTCACTTTCTTATATTTGACATAAGAACAGGATAGCAAGTAAACACATGACTTTGACATTCCTAATCTGACATTAAATTGCTTAAATTTGACATTAGATTGATGATTTAACGTAAAATAAGGACAATGCTCTATGCTCAGTTCTTATTTAAAGCAGCTTATGTCAAATTAGGAATGTCAAACACTCATGTGTTTATTTGCTACCCTGTTCTTATATCAAAGTAAAGAGAGTGACAGGCACTATCTTAAAATTAGTTAAGAATGTTGCGGCCAAAATCGAGGGCATTATCCCCCATCACTCTAACTGTATGGTGTCTTTGATAGTATATTTGGACATGTTGAGAGGATGAGTGAAGGCAGGTTGACCAAACAGATATATATGGCGAGTATGGATGGAAATGTCGGAAGGGGAAGGCCTCGACACACGTACTTGGATCAAATCGGGGACGTCCTAAAGAAAGGTCAGGTCAAGAGTACCCTAAACCGACGAGCGTGTATGAAAGGATTAATGAACGTGGATGAAGCGAAAGAAGTATGTAAGGATCGTAGCAAGTGGAAAGATGTGGTCTCTGCCTACCCCTCCGGGAAAGAGGCGTGATTATATGTATGTATGTATGTCTTTGATAGATAGATAGACAAACTTTGCTGCTGTTTAATACAAAGTAGGATTTCCAACCACAACATCCTTACAGGAACTCTCTGTTTTCCCATCCCATGAGGACCACAGAATAATTAAAACTTCCAAGCAGTTTCACCTTGAAAACTTCAGAAGTGCTGAAAGTGGGTCGCGTCGCGAACAAGGGAATAAATACTGGGCTCTTTAAACTGTGACGCAGATAATTTAAGGTTATCGCACACATTTCTACTAGGAAACGAATCAGTTACTTTTAAGTATTCTATTGTCTACTATACCGGGTGTACGCTTAAGTATACATAAGCAAGCTATAGAGCGCGCGCAACGCTGAACGGCCTTTATGTCAAGCGTAAGCAGGTGTTTGTATGGACGCTGATTTAAGATGTGCATTTGTCATAATTATAGAAAGGATACGAGGTTGGCCTAGAAGGATTAACCTGATGCTCATAGGCTTGTATTTATGAAGTGTTAGGCCATTTTGTACTGGAATTACATTTGTCTGACTGTCAGTCTTAAATGCTGTTTATTAACATAGTTCATAGAGTCCCAGGTTTGATCTTAGTCGAGTGAAAATTAGGATGATGTTATTTTTTAACTGTGTCCGTGCATAATCATTACTCTTGTTTCCATTACCTTTGTCCCAAACTACAGTCCAAGAAAAGAAAACCCTTAGTATGAACAAAATAAAATCTATAAATTTTTCTGTAGTTCTCAAATAAAAAGTTATAAGTCAGTAAAAGTTCTGGCACTTTTCTAGCTATTATAGAAGCAGCTCAAGTACTTACTTACTTATAGTTCTAAAGTTTCACTATACTGGAGGATGTCTAGTAGGAGATCGCGACCAACTACCCTCATATGACAAACTTTGCTACTATATTATTCTTTACTGGACTGCATGCAGCTTATTCTTTGTAGTTTATTCTTCGTATTTTATTTTTTAACACCAGTTGTATTCTTTGGAAATAGGATGTACCGAACGTGTAATTAATTTCGACCTTGATTAATCTAAACTAAACTGAAAATAATTGCTGAGTTTGGAGAACTAAGTAATCGAAACGATTTTTATAAAAAATCATAAGCACGTCACTACAGCAATTACACGATCTATGGGAACACTTTAATGTATATGCTGCTTACCCTCTGAAGGCTGTGTGCGTGATATAATAGAAAAAGAAAGAAGGATCAGTGATTAACCCCAAAACCAATTATCACAAAATACATTTTTTACGACAGTCCGTAGAAGGGAATCTCTCTAACAAATATCTGTGTGTCAGTAAGATTGAGTCATCTGTCTAGTTTTACGATCTTATACGGCATTAGTTCATTCACTGCGTAATAGTGTTGGGGATTTTCTTTTTTTGTTAGAAGGAAATTACTCTATCGAGTCGATATTCGATTACTGAATGTGATGTGATATAATAATAGTAAATACCTACCTTTACAGATTCTATAGATATAGTATTGATACTGTGTGAATCTGTTTAACTGTCATGTCGCCACCAAAGCTGTCATCGCTTCAATCGCTGTCAGTGTTACCCAGTCAAATAAGTTCCTAAGGCCACATGAACAGATAAGTCGCTGGCAATGTAAGTAAGTTGGTAAACACCTTTCTAGAAGTTTTGGATTTGTTCTATACGCAAGACTTACACTACAGCTGTCATTGCTTCATTGCTGTCAATGTAAACAGAGCCAAAAGTTGCAAGTGTCGTCACCAGAACAGATTAGTCGGTGGCACCGAAAAGTGCAACCAAGATATCTGTTAGGCTGAGAACGTCGCCACTATTCCTGCCAGTGTAACCTTAGCCTTTAATTCCAAATATCGTTACCTGAACAGCTAATTCGGTGGCTCTAGACTTGAGATTGGCTGTGATTGTTATTTCACAACATTATTTTATGTCACGTAACATTTATGCATTTTAATTTAATTCCATTTTCTTATTTTTCTTATAAGCAGATAATAATTTACAATACCTCACGTCGCACGTCCCTATGGACCTGTGTTCAATAATTCTGAGACGTGAAGGTTGATAGACTCAGGATTGGATTCGCTGAGGGCTATCTGATTGTTATTTTATGTGACGTCACATTTCTCTAGCTGACCTGGTAACGTAATATTTTACTGACATGTTATTTTGTGATTTATACCTTCGTTATAAATAATGCAATATAAAAAAAAACTCAAACGTAGAGCCACGAAATAAAAAAGAAGAAAAAGCGTGTCGAATACCTTAGAGATGGATAATACTGATAATAGAGGATAGAAACTGAACAACATTCCTAATTTTATCTCGAAATATGATAAAAATTGGATCTCCCATAAATGACTCAACCAGCTAACACTTTTGTATAAGAGGTATGAAGTTTTTTTTTCATATTTTAAAGAGTTTAATTTCATGAGTACATCTAGTAATTGTCAAAGTACTTATGATGATGCGTAAACATGCGTGGCGAATTGGACGGTCATTTTCTGACCATCAAGATTGACTTGATTTGATTTTAATGACTATTCATCTGGCATCAAATTAATTTGAATCCTATTTTCATTCCATTTATCCTAATAACCCGAGGATTAGGTACTTAATACTGAATTTAGTGCTTTTATGCATGGCGTGGGTATAAAAAAATAGCTGAATAGATTATGAATAAATTAGTGGGTTATTATTTTATTTTTTATTGGTAAGTAAAATAATTATTTTATCTAATTTTTTTAGTTGTGTCTTTCTGAAAGATTTTTCTCTAATTTCTCAAATAAAATGTACTCGTATATATTTGAAGTCAACATTTATATAGTTAAAGACATTTCCAAATTCACAAACATAAAATACAAATTAAGTTTAAGAGCCGCTTTCAGCAACCAAAATCCAATTAAATTTTCTAAAACGATAAAATACACATTACATTATTGCCTTTTCAAATTCGTTTATAATTCCAATAAAAACCTCAACTGAAATGCGATGTTTTACAGAATGAAAACTTCTATGAAATAGCATGAATTCAATTATAATCTTTGTCACTCGATTTGCGGTCTAGACTCATAAAATATTTCTTCTCAATGTCCAATAATAGTATAAGAAACATCGAAGAAAAATGTGTGTCGTTTTATAATGAAAATCTAAAATGAGACAAATTTGTGTTCCATTGTATTTAGATTTAGAAAATATATTTAGCTCTTCTTACGTCTTATTAAAATTAGATTATACATTGGCCCTCCCATCGATATTATACCGGCAGCATTACTACATATTAACTAAAATGTAAAAATATTTTCCATGCTGTTTTTTACTTACTGCAGGCAAACGCAACCATTTTTGGCTGCTATCTTTTTCATTATAAAATGTGATGTTGTTTTTCGTCACCATCTCTTACTCTATAATGGCTTACGACGCCAGTTGATTTAAAATGGCATATTATTTTATTTCAAATAGATATCTATTTGCAAAATGGAAAATACGACTCTCTTTTGATATGTTTTTCTAGTATTTGGTTAAAGAAGATTTAGGAAGGTAAATTTATTTAAAAAGTATTTATTCCATACTATTTTGTCATGTGAGTCTACGTGTCAAACGACCCGATGAACCCTGGCTCTCACAGTTTCACTTACTATCAGAGTCAGCGCCATAATTTCATGTTTTAAATAAACATTTTGAATAGAGTCACAACTTGTGTAACATTATGTCACATATTGGAGAAAAATCAGAAGGAGCTGCTACTGAATACTAAGTAATACAATCCCACAACATGATGCATACAGACAGATGCAGACAAAACATCGTACCCAATGCTGCAGGCTGTCTCCTTCACACTCCACCAATCTTCCGCTGTCAGATTCTGTATCTTCCAATCTTGAAATCCGTTCCAGTATTCAGCAGTTGCAATACAAATTTATTCGTCGTCGAGCAACGGGCTGTCCCCGGCTATGTCCTTATTGAGACGGAAATTCCAGGGAATCCAGGGAATCCAGACATCACAGCAGCTTGGGCTTAAATAAGATGTCCTTACGAGCGACGACGTGTTTGGTAGAGGGGCGAGTTATAGACTGAAGCGGAACGTAAATTTAACTTCAACTGGTATTTCTTTCTGCTGCAATAGGAATAATGTGCCGGCCCTGATTGCTGTCTTTGAAGTGGTCTTTACACAAACATGGTTTGAAAGCCAAGCGTTAGACTACGTTTTTTTTTTGTTTTTCGTCGAGTCAAGAACCGACTCTATAGAAAGAGAAGTAGCAATGTTGCTTTCCATTTCACGCGTGACGACGTGATTGGTTGTAGGGGCAAGTGATGTGGACTGTAATGGAATTAAAATACCAACCGTGACCGTATTCCTTTTAGATTCAAAAGAGACACTTCCCGAACGGAGACCATGTTTACGCGGTGCGCACGCGCTACGTCGCGTAGGGCAGATAATGTTTATGTTTCATCGTTCAAACAATAAGAGCATTACAAAGACAATCACGCGTGTAGCGCAGTGTGTGGTACGACTTAGGCAAATTGAGCGATGACTTACAATTGGTAGGGTAGGTGGTGGATGACAGGAACTAGATAGTTACAAGTGCCCTCATTGAGACGCAAGTTCCAGCTTATCGCTAGTACCTAGCATATAGACGATAGAGCCTTTCTTTTCAGCTCTAAAGCAATAAAATAAAAGAACCGAGACTAAGAAATACCTGGCAGGTGTTTTCTTTTATATTCAACTTAGACCATACCCGAACATTCATGTCAGCGGCGACCGTCCGCTCTACGCTTTAAAGCAAATGTGATGCGCGCCTTTCTCAGAGAGAGTAAATTTAAAATTTCCCCTTTAAAATACCCGAGTTGTTGTACGAAAGAACTCACGGCTGAAAACCTAGTTTATTTTTAATAAAACTAGAGTGTTTTTAGAGTTTTCTTTTGAGTTCGCCTCTACTTTTCGGTGGACTAAGCTCTTTCAGTCAAAAAGCGGAAAATACGATGAAGTGCTGTCTAAACGGTAATTTTCTCGAGTTCCAAGCTCGGGAGTTTTCACGTAGTAAAACTTGAGCGAACTCAGTGGAAAACTTGAGCTGGAGCTAAGTAATGGTTGGAAAAATCGTTAATAAACTAGGTACGACGGCGGCTTAGAAATATTAGACGCTTGAGCAGACCAGTTTTCTAAAGTGAAGTAAAAAAAGAACATTTATATATAAAGGTACACTATTTACTGATTGAAAATATTTATTGGACTATTCTATTTTTATAATTTGGAATGACATTCTTAATTCAAGACAACTTCTAATATAACCGTTAGCAAACGACGTAGTTTTATACAACGTGTATGCACTCTGAAGAATTGTGAATCTGCCCATGAAACTGACCAACTTTTCCCAAGGATCATCATCATCAGCCGCAGCATTACAGTCCACTGCTGGACATGGGCCTCCCCAAAATTGGGGGTTTATGCCATACTCACCACGCTTGGCAGGCGGGTTGGTGAGCGCAGTAGAAGTTTTCCTTTCACGGGGAACGCTGCTGCTCATTCCCTGGATAGTCGCCTTTTACGACACCCGCAGGAAGTGATAGGGTGATGCTATTCTAACCCGGCACCACACGGATCATAGGTTGGAAATAAAAAAATTGGGCTAATTAGACTTTTTACATTTTTAACAAGGCAAATAAAGACCAATTGGATTTTTGTTTTTTCTCAAAAAAAAAAGGTATCCTGATAGCTCGGTGTTTCAACTCGGTTGAATAGGACAGTCGAGCGTGTCATTTTTCTAAAACGCGATGATATTCAACCCACTGAATATTCGTGAATGAACGAAAATTTATGAATGAATGAACCGGTTGAATGTTGAAGTTTTTTACCTGTGGCTGCGTCGTCATTTTTTAAAAGGTGAAAGATCTTTTAACAGCCTGGCTAGTAGACTGACTAGTCTTTAGTATCAAAAGTAAAAAATATAAAAAATCCACAGACAGGAACTTAATTTTTATTACTTTTCATATTTATGAAATAAAATAGCACTGTGAGTGCGAAAATCCTCAAAGATACCGGGTGAAAGGGACAGCTAGCGTACCAGAAACTGACTAGGGTTGCTCAGTCAACGAAACTAAACAACTTTCGTAAGGAAATTCTTTCAGGAAAAAAAAATACTTTCCCATACAAAATGCCTACCTCGATCAGACATTGATGTCTAAAAGTATTATTTTTTTCTTTTTTTTTTACATTTACGTAGGCGATATGCCTTGTAAAGTTATATTCGTTACAACGAGGAGCTTAAGTTTAGTCTCTTTCTTGACCTGTTATAACCAAATAAAATAACCTCAAGGATTCCTCAGAGTCTTTCTTTTTTTCAACGGAAACCAACTAGGTATTTATTTCTTTGTTTACTGACAAATCTGACAATGTATCTCCAAAATGTCCTATTCTTGTGGATGCCCTTCGGAATACTTCTAACACTTTCTTTGCCTCTTTTGTACCCATTGTGAGGATAAACATTCTTTTATGACAACTTGTGGCGATAATCTCTTTGGAACGCGCATTTTTTTCCCAGAATATTTTGTTGGGTGTGTGATATTATTAGGACATTGCTCCAGGATTATAGTGCTTACACAGTTTTGTGCGTGTAAAGTGGTCTGTCATATCAAGCAAATGTATTGCCTCTTAACATAAAAAGTTACATTAAAATCGTGATTCATTCTTCGGGGTGATAAATCGGGAACTTCTTACGGGGCACCCTGGGAAAAGTAATCACAAGCTGAATTGTACTTTAAGACTAAGCCTCTATTGACAAGAGGATACTCTCCTAGCAGATTGCAGCACCAAACAGCTGGCATTGTTCCACCAGTGCGTTCAAATGATAGTGCCTTTGACTATATTCATTCTGTGCCTTTTACACTACTGGATGAGCTCAGTCTATCGTCGTTCTTTTCCAATATCCTCAAATTTTACGATAAATATACCTTCTCTCACTTCATCATCATCATCATAATCAGCCTGTATCAGTCCACAGCTGGACATAGGCCTCTCCCATGGCACGCCACTTAGCTCGGTCTTCAGCCGTTCTCATCCAATTTCTGCCCGCTTTCTTACCAATATCGCCCCGTACCTGGTTTTAGGACGTCCTACATTACGTTTGCCGATTTTCAATACCCACTCTAATATCTTTTCTAATTAAGACATCCAAAAATTATAGACAACTTTTTAAGCAAAATTTACTCTCATGAAAGTACCCAGTAAAATACAAGCGGTGCCATGACTCCACTGAACTTTTGAAAGAACTATCAATTCCAGAGCTATCACCTCGAAACCCGCAAAATATGAGAGCCGGCCACAAAGAATACGGTAATTTTTTTTTTTACTTTACCCCCAAAAAGTTTCAAAGACTTTATACATCAGAGGATCACATGTGCGGCCCAAAGTCAGGTAAATTGGCACTTTCAATGCAAAAACGTAGGCGAGTTGAATTCCAAGCGCTGGCTAAGTGTGAAGTAATGCCAATTTTTACGAGATACTCCGCTGGAATGCCAGATGAGGTTGTAAAACCGCTGTGGTAAGGATGGGAGTGGATTGTACTCGTTGGTATTATAATAGTTAATTACTTTGTAACCAAATACCTAATATTAGAAATAACAAATCAAAAATTTCAACCGCCGACAGGATTTGAGCCCGCGTCTTTGGAAAACCGGTCTGCTGAAGATCATGCTGACATTTTTCAAAAGTGGCAGATTTCAAAGACTCCGAGGTAATTCACATGAGTTACCTTATTTGAATGTAATGAATTCATTTTTAACACAGATTGTTTGTCTGTACTTTTATTTTTTTTGCAGATTCGCCATCTTTGAGATGGATGGTCAGTATGATCAGTCCATCCGATTTAGAATGTAGGATCGGAAGATCTGGAGCGGGCTTAAAGGCTACTGAGACCGAATAAAATACGCGTTAATTTGTAACAGTTCCATGATACTAGACCATTCCCATCACTTTGAAAGAGTTGAGTTTTTATGGCACTTCGTTTATTCCGCCAAGACTTGGAGAGCATAATTGTTCGAAGATTATTTTCTTGGAGAGGTGAAATTCTTAAAAGTTGCGCATAATGTCGTCTTCTATACAGGCATAGAGTGCTTTCTTTTTAATCGGCAAAGCTTCTTATAAATCACGATTAAAAACAACATAACATAACATAACAACATTAATCCATGCTTGACTGAGTGAGTGAAAAACGTAGAATATGCCATGCTGTAAAAACCAGCAAAGAGATTCGAGGGATTCAGTTGATAACCTATAACTACACTAAGTACATAATTATAGCAATACACGTTCATACTTTCTGAAATGACTCTCAAACTTTATCAGACGTAGCTACAATAAATAAACTTGACTAGTATGTAAAAACAATTATATTACCATTTTCTGTGATCCTTGGGTTAAGGGTTTTTACTAGGAATAAAGGGTTATTATTCATTTTTCTGAACAGTTAACTACTAGCTACAGTCATGGAGAATTACTTCGTATCTATTGTTTAAGAACCTACAAAAGAAGAAAAATAAATAAGGGTGTCTAGTTAAAATACTCTGTAAGCTATATTTATTTTCTGCTTTAAAAGTCTAGAGTTCTCGTAAAACTTTAATTACTCTTATAAAAGAAAAAACTGTAGTACTGGTTGTTTTCCTGTTTCTTAGAAAGTTGCTTAAGGCTGTATTAGTTGTATAAGTGTTTTGTTTTTACTATTTTTTTTACCTAACTAGGAACATCATCTTTAAATTTATGGAGAGAGGTAGAGTATATTTCCAGGATGAAACAATTTAATTTAAATCTTAGAAAACAAAACACTACCTTGCATTTTTATTACGGCATCTGTCATCCATTATCAATACTATCATCGCTAGACAAAACCACACAAAACTACAAAAATTGCACTGTCAGATGTAGCGACAACTTCCATCTATGATACCTGAAGCAGTGACTTTATGCATGTTAAAATTAAGTCTCATAATGAAAAAAAAGGGGGAAGCGGACATCCCGGAAATTGAAAGCTTTATTCAGAATTTGAATTATACGAATAGTAGGAGTCGGTCAAAATAAGGAAACAGTAAGTTGATGCCTGAACGGTGATAGCGCACCTAAGGGGCATGGCAAATAGGAAGAGGTGCGGTGCCGGTGCGTCGCCGTTGCGTTGTTTTTGTATAGAAACTTCAAATCAAGCTGACGTAAATTACATACAAAATCGGCGCGCCGGCGACGCACCGGCACCGCACCGCTTCCTAAATGCCATGCCCCTAAGTTGGGACTATAAATGATTAGACAGGCAACTTAGGCTCGTATTTATAAAGCGATCTCCATATTGAGAGCAATATTAAACATGGATTTGACAGACCGTTTTGTGCTGAAATGACATTTCTGATACGAACTTAAACTCACTGTCACTCTTGAGAGCTGATTATAAATACGGGCCTTAATACTGTACTTGATTCTGATACCTAAAATAAACAAAAAGTTAGTCAGGGCAAAAAACTAGTTTTGAATTATAAATAAATTGAATCCAGTAACAAAACCGGGTATTTTATTCAAACGGCCCTCAATCCACCGGAATCTACGTGAAGCAAGGGCGTGAAATATTTCCGAACGAGGAAAGGGCTATCGGAATCCCTTGACGGAATTTCTTCGGCAACCAACGGTGTTAGCATACGTTTACTCTCGGACCGAAGTCATATTCTGATATTACAGTATTTTTTTCTAACTGCATCCGTGGACATGGTCTGAGCCACGGGCTCACGACCCGAAGGTGCCGGGTTGGATTCTTGGTGGGCGGAAATGACTTTTGTTTTTGTTTTTAGTTAGGTTAGGCATTGCAGGCTGATCACCTGATTGTCCGAAAAGTAAGATGATCCATGCTGTCGGAGGGACATGTAAATAGTCGGTCAGTGAATCTGTCCCATCAGAATAAGAGGAATGAAGAGTAGAGAGTGCACTTGTGTGTTTCACAAACACTAAAAACCAGTCCTGCGCAGTTGGCCGATCTCTGGGAGATTGGTCGCCATCACCAAAAATCAGTTGGGAGGACTACTATTTGTTTACAGTTTTTTTATTATATGCTGGTCTAGGAGCGATGAAAAACATGGAATGTGCCATCTACTTTTCCTCCAGGGCATGCGACCAGCAAAGGTGCAAAAAAGAGGTAATACATAGTTTTTTTTATTTGAAATTAATTTTCCGAAATATTTTTTTGTTGCATTGCTCGATTGAAAATTGAATTGAATTGATTTTTTGTTCAAAATAAGTAACAGTTTTACCTATACCTACACATTCTAGGTATGTATGGAATAAAACAAGTTAATCGCAATAATGTACTAGGTTAACATGAATAAGACTTCAAAATAACCTACATAATAAGTCCAGGGCCGCATTAGGAATGATAAATTGAGCCTCTTTTATTCATGAACGCTTTAGTGTAGCGCTGTTTGTCCTCAGGGAATCTTTGGGTATTTCGAAGGGAAATTCTACTAGATACGAATGTTAGAAACATCATTTAGATAAGTAGTTTATAACTGTTTAGTAATTAACTTGCGAGCTTTTAAACATTCTGACTATGATTTTACCGGAATTCTGGTATACTAAGGCCGGTATTTATAATCAGCACTTGAGACTGACAGCGAGTTTGAGTTCGTATCAGAAATGTCATTTCAGTACATAATGGCCTGTCAAATCCATACTTAATATTGCTCTCAATCTTGAGATCGCTTTATAAATACTAGCCTAAAAAATACTTCAAAAAATAAGCTGACTAAAATTTAGGGTGTGAATGTACTCACGAAACTGAACAACTTTCCATAAGAACAAACTATAATAAAAATATTGATGCTCCCATGCAATAGTGTCAGCAGTGGCTCGAGTCATTTTGCATGAGGTGGGGTGGGGAAATTTAATTTTTCATATTTCGACGTACTCGTATGTTAGGTTTTTTGTAACGAACACTATCAATGACAGCGACCGGGGAAAGTTATCAGTTTCACAGATAGGTTCACACCCAGAAGATAGGCCAGCATTTTTTTATACTCCCATATAGACATACATAAAATCACGCCTTTATCCCTAATTGGGTAGGCAGAGCGAAAACGACCGAAAGCTCATTTCGCCACGTCTGACAAGTTTTGAGGGTTATTTCAGATCGTCATGTGTATTGCTATAGTGACAGGTTGTCAGCCCATCGCCTAAATTACAATACTGAAATCCTCGAATCCCTTAGCTGATTTTTACAGCATGCCCAGGAGGAGATGCAGCTGGCACATTCTATGTTTTTCTGTCACTCCCAGTCCAGCATGGAAGTACTTTTTTATACTCCCAGTACATAAGTACTTATAAAATATAAGTATTATAAGTATTTATAAAAATACAAAATACTGAATGCCGCGCTATTGAAAAGTCCTTATTACCCTTAATACGTGAATTTCACTTCCCTTCACACAATAATCACGTTACTAGTAACGAGATAGTCCAGACTACAGTCAGGTGTCCGGCCAAGTCAACTCAAACTCCAATTAATCATTCTGTATATGTATAAGGATTACTCACTGTATACAGCGTGTGTACAATAATGTTACATCTGATCCTGCGTCAAAGATATATGAGGTTTATATAATTTAAGTAGGTACATCGTATACTTGTATCTTCGTAGTTAATGTAACTGTGTATATTTATTAAAAATTGGTGAGATGCACTATTCCTCGCATTCTACATTTACTTTATTGCCTGGTAGAAGTGACTACCATAGCCATAAGACCGCCTTCATTGTACTCTTTTGTTTTTGTTAAAAGATATGGTCGCCGACGTATAAAGTAGTAATTTGTGATGCCCTCGATTCTGGCCGCCACATTCTTAACTAATTTTAAGATAGCGCTGTCACTTTCTTTACTTTGACATAAGAACAGGATAGCAAATAAACACATGTGTTTGACTTTCCTAATTTGACATAAGCTCCTTTAAATAAGAACCGAGAATAGAGCATGTTCCTTATTTTACGTTAAATAAGCAATCTAATGTCAAATTTAAGCAATTTAATGTCAGATTAGGAATGTCAAAGTCAAGTGTTTGTTTGCTATCCTGTTCTTATGTCAAATATAAGAAAGTGACAGCGCTACTAAGAATTAGAATTAGTAACTGGACGGCGTGAATCGAGGCCATGTTTGTCAATGAAAAGTAACGAAATTGGAAGCTAATTTGCATGGACATCCAAAACATATAATATATATAAACCGTAATTTTAATTTAAATTCATAAATTGAGCAATGCTTTTGCAATAGAATTCAAAAGACCTCTAGAGCATTTTTTTTTCTTATCTGTGTGTACAGTACCTACTGTAACTTGACTAGATGAGTTCTTTACTTGGAGTCCAGGCGTACGTGATCAAGACCGTTTAAACCAAGAAACGCTTCTAGGGCACAGAATTAATATAGTACATCTTTGTATCCAGCATTATGTCTAGATCTAGAGATGGTTAACCAAGATAGCCTGGCCGGTGTGCGATGCCATGACGAATGACCGTTTAAGTTATTAGGGTTATATCATAGGCGTATTATTGGTTGATTAGTGTTTAAGCTAATTAGATCGTTCAAGGTTAGAGATTGGTTAGTGCTTAAACCTTAGCTCTAACTGTCATGAATAATTAATAATGTGTTGGTAACTGCATCTGTGAAGCGCTCGTTGACAATTGGTTAGTGCTTATTCGCTCCGATAACGAATGTTAAGCAACCATTGCCTATAGGCTAGGCCATGAATGGGTGGCCGGTAGTGGTAAAACAACTCGAGCGTTTCCGTACTCGGAAAGCACGTAATGTCGTAAATCTTAGTCGTGAAGCCATGTCTTCATATAAAGAATGAGCTGCGAGACGCCTGCTGCTGAGCCCGTCCAGCAGTCGCTATAGCCGAAATCGGCTTGGACATTATTATTATTATTATGACAGATAAAGAATATGTTTTGAGAGGGAAAAATGTCAATTTCAGGACAAAAATTATCCTTCCAGGGTAACTTAATTCAGCGCGAAATTAACTTTTATGTCTTAATCGTTTTTCATTAACCGTAAAAACCGCAATTCCCAATTCAACAGAGGTCCTCAAACTTTATCAAATTCCAACTTGAGGTTGGCAACATTAGCATTATAAAAAGTGTAAAAATTTACCCTGTCAATAAAGGCCTTTGCGCACCGAGTGCGATAATATCCACCACTACTAACAATAATGCGTGTGTTTATCACAAAAAGCTTGTTCTTTATAATATAAAAAAAATGCCCAAAAATGACAGCTGTCACAATTCTACGAAACTAAAATAAAACTATACTAATTTAATTTAATTGAACTATACTGTGCCACTGAATAATTTGTTTCAGTGTTGTTGTTTGGAACTATTTGACTATGGTTATAGGTACTGACAGGAATGACGCGATTGTGGCGCCGCCGCAGACAGTTGAACAGATATCTCGGTCGCACTTTCTTAGTTATTGGTTATGGATACGTACGTGTAGGTAGGTATTATGTAAGTAATCTGTGGGATTTGTATGTTTGTGCTCTAATCTATCTGTCGCAGGATTATGACGAAATCGGGGTTTTGATTTAAAAAAAACAGGATTTTGATCAAAACCGGGATCATAATCGGAATACTTACAAAGTGTCCTGTGTGTAAAAACCTTAAAGCAGATGAAGTTTCCCTTTGTTCATCTACATTTTATTAAGAACGAACAATCTGAAAGTTTTGAACTTGGTGATTGAATATTTTTATAAAAAAGTTTTATTTTCGTATTCGTTTACCCTCTGACGTTATTTTGACGAAAATACTGGCTCAGATGTTTATGACAGCAAGGATTAAAACTTTACTGTTTAATTTTAAGCTTCGTTTTTAAGGATAAAGCTATATTCAGCAAGGGCCAAACTTAAGTTTTCTGTATTTGAATGGGAGATTTCTTACTTAAATAGAATTTTTGAAAAAATCTTGTAAAGATGGTTTAGAAGTTAAATGTTGAGGCCAATTAATTGACCGATTGATGATGGATGGGAAAGAAGTATCTGCCTGGTCGGGTGTTGTGACCAGGGGACCGAAGTCCAACCGGACATGCAGATCATTGAGAAAACTTAGATACCGCGTTTTAGAACCTTGTGTTTCTTGAAGTGGCGCCATCTATCGGCTATAATGGGTTCTGTGCACTGCACAGCTTCTGTGACAGATACCATTTCTTGTGTGCTCGTTTATGATCGATCATGATTAATTTATTATTATTTTTATTTTTTGGCGTGTTTTATTTTTATTTATTTGTTCATATAAACTAAATGTACTTTTTAAAGAATGGTCATGAATTGAATATTGAATATGGTTTATTAATTATTGTGAATAATAACGTGTAGTGAGCTGTAGATCGTAAGTTTAAAGATTTTTTATTAGATTATGTTTTTTATATGATCTATGAAACTGTAAATTGTAATTTTTATGAAAGTAATTTCCTACACAATGGATATTGTATTGGAATCAAATAAATGAAATAAAATGAAATGAAAATTAACGTATCAAATCCCTTAATTATAGATTTATCTTTGTTCCATCCCTTAAAAGTACTGTTTATACCTATTTTCCAAAATGTTTTGTTCAGAAAAAGATTACGGTCTCCATCACCGGTCGTTTTTTGTTCTAAAAACTTTATAATGAAGCTCCAAACATTCCCTTTGGAAAAATAACTTCTTTCATCTAACTTCGGTGAAATATCTAGATAAGAATCTCATTAAATTGGCAGTTTGCAGATCATATTGGGTCTTTTGGAGTTTGGAGAATTTCGGTTTGCTAAAATTACCTGTAGTCCTTGTGGGGTAGGCAGTAGTAAAAAAAACCGGATAGTTACCTAAATCAGGGCTCATCCATCACCTAGATTGGAATACAACAAAACTTCACTGGAAATTCCAGGAAAGATATGCAGCTGATAGGTATATATTTTTAAGGTATTTTATTTTTCTTAGAAAAAAAATCGTTAAAAAAATATATTGAAAAGACCCTTTATTTATATCACCAAAAATTGATTGGTTATCATTATCAATTATCATTTTAATTATAAATTCTGGTTTACTTTAATTAAATAGTAAAATGGTGGGGATACCATCATTTCCCTTTCAAAGTTATTTGCGGATAAGTTGATACAAAGCACTGATTAGAGAAAGTCGCTGCCGCTCCCAGCTCCATTTACTCTTCTGTGATACAAAGTTACCCCGACATCTTGAGCTTATTTCCGACTGTCAATCGATACGGTCAACACAATCTGGATAAGACCGGGAACATTACACGACTCAATTAAATAAATAGATTGAGATCTAAGGGTCGTATTTATAAAGCGATCTCAAGATTGAGAGCAATATTGAATGCGGATTTGACAGGTAATTTTGTACAGAATGACATTTCTGATACGAACTCAAACTCGCTGTCACTCTTGAGAGCTGATTAAAAATACGGGCCTAAGTAATATTAATTAAAAAACATTTATTGAAATCTGCGGAAGATACAATGTTTTTATTTTTGTTCTCATTTTAAAGAATTCCATGTAGGCCACAAAAATATATAAAAAATTAAATCATTGCAATTTATCGGAAATAATGCGGTTTTAAATTGTCAGTTTAAATTTCGCGCCAAAACGGACCTTGACGTCATTCGTGTTATGTCACTGGGAGGGTTGCCAAAAAGTGGGGAATTCCCCAAAGTGTAGGGAATTTCAAACGGAATGGGGAAAGTTTTGGGGAGAGCACCAACGCGTGGAAAATGTGGGGATAAATAACATTGCATCTTCCCTTGTAAAATAGCTTCCCTCAAAAACTTAAATATTTACTTAAAGGTTAATTTTATGGTAATTTAAATTTTACTATTACCGAACGATAGACAAAGTATCCACATTTTGCAGTCAATGTCTCGTTTCACACGAAATAAAAAAAATAAAAAATTTTTGGTCGTTTTTTGTTCATGTACCTAAGTAATAAGATTTAGTAACAAGAAATATGAATGATAAAAAATACGGTAGAGTCAAAGCATCCTACTTTGCCAAAGAACTTTGTTTCAAATCAAGAAATACCGCCGGGCCTTCGTTAATGTCGTCAAAAAAGAGGACAGAACGAAAATATTATGTCGGACTTCCACGAGAAAAACTTATTATGAACTCAATTTATGTCTAAGTCTCTTTAAGATTGCTTTGATGTTAAGTTTTATAACGGGATCAAGTTTATTACTGATTGCCTACCTGCCTACGAGGAAACAATTACTTTGAAATTAAGTACATCTAAAATATGAGAAACAACAAATCAAAAATTAACAGCATACAGGATTTGAACCTACGTCTTTGGAATACAGTCCCAGCGCTTTTAGCCAACGAAGCTACTGCGGCTCTTGCCCTGAAATTAGTGACTGGTTGCTTCTTAGATCGTCAAGAGTGGACGCTATCTAGTATATTATCATCGTTACTGTAGTAGATAAATTAAAAAGAGACTCCAGCATCCGAATAGAAGTACATTTTTAATCTTTTCACAAGGAAGAATAAAGTGAAAAACAAGATTGACAAATTGTAAGGCGCATGGTAAACAGGAAGCGGTGAGGAGGCGGCGAGGCGAAGGCACGGCGCGCCTCACCACTTCCTATTTGCCATGTAAGATTGACCTCGCCTTGTAAGAATGCGCCTATAATATTAACAAAGTGACGACAATACATTCAGTATAAATTTCATGGACATCACGTCGCAGATTAATTACCTACTACCATGTCAACACGCCATAAAATGAATCTCCCTGTCACCTGTAGCCTGCAGCATTTAACTTTTAAAGATGGCGGACGTTCGCAAATTGTCCCAATTTACCCCGATGGCCAGCAATGACCAGTTTTATGGCTCAGTCGTAAAATTCCTCCGAATGCAAGTTGCTGGCGAGTTGACGCAATAAAATTTTCAGCGTGCCGTATTGGCGCAGGATGAAAACGTGTTTACGCAATAAAATGGCGGATCTTTAGGGATAAGTCCAATAGTAAGCAAATGGAAAACGAGACTTTTCAGTTACGACCTTCAATCGCGCATTGGCGCGCACTTTTCAAAAGCGCGATTCTAAGGCTCGTATTTATAAAGCGATCTCAAGATTCAGAGCAATATTAAGTATGGATTTGACAGGTCGTTTTGTACTGAAATGACATTTCTGATACGAACTCAAACTAGCTGTCACTTTTGAGAGCTGATTATAAATAAGGGCCTAAGAATGTTATCCTACTTTGCAAAAAGAAATAAAATACAGTTTCATTGACTGAACTCGAAATTCAGTTTCGTTAACTGAGCAACCCCTAAAGCTGTCCTGCGTATTATCTGATGAAGCGCACTTCGTTCGCACCCTTTACGCACGGCAATGACTAAACTACGTGTAATAAAAATTGTTTTTCTTTTCGATTTTTATCTAAGTCATGCGAAACATCTCAAATATCATATCGCATAGGTACCCAACTAACTAGGTAGGTACCTACCCACATAATTTTGTTCTAAATTCAGACTAACATTTACCAGGAAACCATTACAAACAGTTCAAATGAATTTAAACAAGAACTTTCTATACTATTGCTATGATAAATTTCGCAAATTTAACGCCAAACTTTCAGTTAGAAAATACTGCAAACTAAAGATGCGTGACAGTGTTACATGTTTTGCAGATCTGTCCGCTTACTTATGCTCTATATGGTCGAGTGGTCTGAGCCATCATGGGCTCACGACCCGGAGGTCCCGGGTTCGATTTCCGGCGGGGAACAATAACTTAGTGTTGTTGTTTCTAGTTCGGTTAGGACATTGCAGACTGATCACCTGATTTTCCGAAATGTCAGGTGATACATGCTATCGTATGGGCATGTAAATAGTCGGTCCTGCGCCTGATTTCTCTCTGGTCGTGTCAGTCCATCTGTCCCATCAGAATAAGAGATTGAAGAAATAGAGTGTGTTCTTGTGTGTTGCGCAAACACTTAGGCACTAAAAACTAGTCCCGCGTAGTTGGCTGATCTCTAGGAGATATATTCCTTTGACCAGGACCACCCTTGATGAAATCCACGTTGCATTCGCGTGATAGTATGATACTATTCTTACTTTTTATCCCATAATTAGATATCCCTGTAACAAATTCTTGACAAAACAGCAACTTTGGATGCATATATCTCGAGACAGAAATATTTTAAAAACATGGTTTCAAAGAAACATCTAGTTAATTTTAAAAAAACCTGTCTAAAGATACCCCTTTTGTTAAACTTAGTATTAAACTTAGTATAAAAAAACTGACTACAGAACTCTCAAAAAGTATTATAACACCCACGTCTCTAGTGTTACAGGCACTTCGGCCATTTCATTGTGATGAAAGTGAGAGAAAACGAAACGCATCGGTTCTTCGTTTGTTCAAAACTGTTTCGCCTTCTGTCAGAGTTGGATTCCGTTCCGATCCAAACAAGCTAAGCTCACAAGAGCGAAGCACTTGCAACACGTCTCTAATTTTCTACCAATCACGTGCTTTTAATTAAAATTTCGCATTTCCAAGTATTTGGTCATGTAAAACAATGTGGGCTCCTGATTCCAAACATTGTTCAGGACTGTCCTCAATATTTGTTTACCATTCTATTCTCTATTTCCAAAGTTTGATCCTCCATTTCAAATTATATTGGAAACAGGATCAATTTTATAACGGGTTTATTGTAATGGAGTCTAGTAGTCTGTCGTGGTGTAATGAGATAAAATATTTTTGAAGTAAAACAAATTGATTAGTAAGTAAATCTGTATTGATGATAGTAAGATCATGATTAAAATACATTATATGGGATGGTAGGGAGAATACTGTGTTCTTTAGAGTCTATCCAATAACTGTTTCTATTCTGAAATTATGACAAAGTTCTTTGCGGATAAATTAGAGCTACTCAGTTTAAACCGTATCTGATATATTTCTTTTTTTGCGATGTTATATCACCTGAGTCGTGAAGGGGTCTGCGTCTGCCTTACCACATACCTACACTACAATCGCAGAAGTCCTTTTCACAAAACTGCGATACGCAAAAATCAGCGATGTGCAGAAAGAACCCTTCGGGTGATATAATGTATGAAACATCGCAGGACTGTGCGATGAGAATCAATTCATAAGTTCTTGCGATGTTCTGATTTCCTTCTAGTGTCAGTAGTTCTAGCCGAACTAGCGGCTTTTTAGTATCAGTAGTTCGGTTAGTTTGTAATTTTGTGAACATAGCTTTATACAGGCTAACTGCCTCCGTGGTCTAGCGGTCTGAGCCATGGGCTCACGACCAGGAGGTCCCGGGTTCGATTCCCGGTGGGGGACAATGACTTTGTGTTGTTGTTTCTAGTTTGGTTAGGACATTGCAGGCTAATCACCTGATTGTCCGAAAAGTAAGACGATCTATGCTGTCGGATGGGCATGTAAATAGTCGGTCCTGCGCCTGATTTCTCTCTGGTCGTGTCAGTCAGTCTGTCCCATCAGAATAAGAGATTGAAGGAATAGAGAGTGCACTTGTGTGTTGCGCAAACACTTGGGCACTTAAGACTAGTCCCGCGCAGTTGGCTGATCTCTGGGAGATTGGCCGCCGTCACCGAAAATCGGTTGGAAGGACTATTATTATACAGGCTGAAACTTTTACGTTTTTCATCTCTCCCCTGACCTGCCCATGGACACTCCATGGCGTCCATACCGCCCCCTCGTAAAACATGACGCTGATCGAAAGACGCGGCGCGCATTTTATAGGAAATACCAAGCCTTTATTGCAAGGTTTTAAAGTGCCTATACGTAATAGGTGTTTAACAGGTTCCCTGCGGAGTAAATTTTTTACATGCCGTGAACTTAAAAAGACACAGAATATTTCTCTTGACATTCTCTTAAAACCAAGTGCAGTGCAATACTTAAGGTCGACCAACGATGGAGCGATTCACTGTAGTTCACCAGAGAGAGTACCGTGAGTTTTAATACGAGCCTAAGACTCGTATTTATAAAGCGCTAGTTAAGTTTGAGAGCAAATATTAAGTATGGATTTGACAGTTCGCTTTATACTGAAATGACATTTCTGATATGAACTCAAACCCGTTGTCACTCTTGAGAGCTGATTATAAATACGGGCCTTAGTGTAATTACAAATTTTAAATATTTGTCAGACTTGTCGAAATCGCCTTATTACTGTAGGTAGACCCTCTGCCTACCCCGTGAAAAATAAAAGCGTGACTATGCATATGTATAAATTATGTGCATCAAATGCAAAAAAGTAAGTGTAATATTGTAGTATTGTAATTTAGGCGATGGGCTGACAACCTGTCACACAGATCTATCTTAAACAACCCTCAAAACATGTCAGACGTGGCGGAACGACCTTTGTTTGGGTCGTTGATGCACTGCCTACCCCATTAGAGATACAGGCGTGATATGCAAATGCAATGAAACTTAGTCCCGTACATTTGTTAGAAAAAAGTAAATCCCTGCGCGGATACGTGATACAGCGGCAAAGGTGTTAACTATTCTATGCACGTGCACTCATCCTGCTACGGCGTAGCAGCGAGCGCTACGGCGTAGCCCGTAGGTAGCTGTACAGATTTTTTGTAGCCTCTTCGTAGCAGATGCAATACTAGGTCATCCCTTGCATAATTTGTTTGTGTTGAACTAAACTTTTCACAAAGGATTTAAAGGTGTGGTATATCCACATCCACCCACAATTTTTTTCTATTTTCTTATGTGAGTTAGATAAATTTTGTTTCTTTTTATTTTGTGTAAAATACGAAAAATATCTAAGCATGACAACATTATTGTCTACTAGCTGTTACCCGCGGCTTCGCCCGCATGGTCACTGTGTAATAAAAGTATCCATTGGATCGCTTAGCCTTGACAAATAACCGCCACCAATCCTGATATTCAAGATATTCTGACCTTCTGTTCGTTCGTCGTACCGTGGTCCGTCTTGTAGAATCACAGTGGTGCCATCTAGCGGAATTTAATTTTGCAACATAATCGATTTTTCCACGGGAATGAGATGTTTTCCCGCGGAAAAAAGTAGCCTATGTCGCTCTCCAGCCACCAAATTATCCCCATACAATCATGTCATGCCGACGCTCTGTTGCTACGTGAAAGAAGGACAAACAAACAAACACACAAACAAACAAACACACTTTCGCATTTATAATATTAGTATGGATATGGATAAAATGATGCAAATGATCAGATAGTCACTGATTCAAAGTTTTTTACCCACTAAATTATAGTGTCGCTTATTTTTTGCTTGCTATTAAGGTAAAGTTAGTTTATAAGGTAGTAAAGATCAGTATAAGTTTAATTTATTAAAACCAACCATGGCTTAACTAAACAACAAACTAGGTAATATAAAATCTAGGTTATACAGGGAATAAAAAAAAAGGTGATCATTCTTTAGGGTGTGACTTTTAACCTACCTATGAAACTAAACAACTTTACCCAAGGAACATAGGCCCGTATTTATGATCAGCACTTGAGACTGACGGCGAGTTTAAGTTCGTATCAGAAATGTCATTTCAGTACAAAACGACCTGTCAAATCCATTCTT
The DNA here is from genome assembly GCA_029255725.1 of Scrobipalpa atriplicella. Classification (NCBI taxonomy): domain Eukaryota; kingdom Metazoa; phylum Arthropoda; class Insecta; order Lepidoptera; family Gelechiidae; genus Scrobipalpa; species Scrobipalpa atriplicella. Next base: position 92,019 of record JARACY010000282.1, read on the forward strand.
AATATTACCCTCAATCTTGAGATCGATTTATGAATACGAGCCATAGTGAAGTGAATTGGCCCTCCCATTGAAAATGACTCGAGCCGCTGACAAAATTTGTACGGAAGATCCTTTATTTTTTATATTTCGACCTATGTTCTTTAGGGAAAGTTGTTCAGTTTCAGGTTCACACTTTAAAATTTGGTCACCTATTTTTTTTACTCCCTGTATATAATTTTATACTGAATCGGGGCCAATAGAATTTAACTATTACAAATGTACATTTAATACATACATTTACTTCCAATTGCAACCAAACTAATACATTTCGTCGAATACCTAACGTATGTTTGAAAAGCAAATGTTTACAATAATAGCAAAACGTGGTTAATACAAATAAACAGAACATTCGAAACTAAAATCCAATTTATTATGTTATAGATCGGGTCTACACATAGATACATAAAGTCACGCCTTAATCCCTTACGGGGTAAGCAGAGCGTAAAACGCTTAGTAAAAGGCGTTTTCGTCACGTCTTACAAATATTGAGGGCACTCTAATATTGACAATCAAATTGACAATATGTGAATGTGTATCGCTATAGTGACAGGTTGTCAGCCCATCTAAATCAAAATACACTGTTATATCATTCTGTAATCCTCATCGCGATGAGATGAGACACGTCTAGGCGAAGCATTGATCTAAGCACGTATAATCTTGATAGACATTAATAATAAATAGGTAGTATAGGTAGGTTACGTCCATTTAGGCCCGTATTTATATTCAGCTCTCAAAAGTGACAGCGAGTTCGTATCAGAAATTTCATTCCAGTACAAAATTACCTGTCAAATCCGCACTCAATATTGCTCTCAATCTTGAGATCGCTTTATAAATACGAGCCTTAAAACCATGTAACTCGTTAACGATATATCAAAACGTCATCGGGCAAATGATCTCTCCTTTCCCGGCATTTAGCAAAACATGAGCAAAACTAGATCCATACCAAATGTATCCGATGTTTGTTTGGTCATTCCACAATGTGCGACTGAATCGGTAAATACTTGCATACATACAATACATACATACATAAATCACGCCTTTATCCCTAATGGGGTAGGCAGAGCGAAAACGACCGAAAGGTCGTTTCACCACGTCTGACAAGTTTAGAGGGTTATTTCAGATGGTCATGTGTATTGCTATTAGTGACAGGTTGTCAGCCCATCGCCTAAATTGCAATACATTTAAACCCTCGAATCCCTTAGCTGGTTTTTACAGCATTCCCAGGAGGAGATGCAGCTGGCACATTCTATGTTTTTCTATCACTCCCAGTCCAGCATGGAAGATATGGAAAATACTTGTCTACAATCAAACGAGATTGAGCTTACCAAGCTGCCTAATTATTTATTTCGAGCATTCGCCCATTGTCTGTGCTTCCAAATAATTCCCAACTACAGTTTGTAAAGGCCTTAAAAAAACAATAATATTATGATAACAAATATTTTATTGAATGCTCGCGTCTATATTCTTGTAATAAATAACATGCAGGTATATTTTTTGCTCTATCTATTCCTTCTTTTCTTCGCCTTTTTCCTTCTCGCCTTCTCCATCTTCGTTCTGTGAACGCAATAAAAAAAATGTTGATTAAAATGACAATGGTTCAACTAACATACTTTTTTTGGTACCATAAATTGTACATAACGGAAATAATTAACGGACATGACCTCAACTTTTGGTGATTAAGTTTTGTGCCTCTCTGGATGTGTTCACTAGGTCATTTTAAGTTTTTGTGTTTTGTTTTTTTGGATTTTTAGTTTTTTTTTGTCTAGTAGGGGCACAAAACATCAAATTTTGAAGGGGGGTAACATTTTTTTTGTTCGAAAACGTATCATGTGGAGTATCCAATGAAAGGGCGTTTTAAGCTGATTCTAAAAATATATCACACAATTATATTATATCTAGCTGTTTTGTATAAAACAAAAAATCATAATCATTCATTTTTGAAACGTGCCAAGTTTGGGCTGTTCCTGACACGAAACGGCTGTTTTTCTCTAAACTTTACATCAAATGATTTTCGAGTCGAACAACGACCCGATAAAGCCTGGTGTCAGAGTTTTTCAAACCGCCTAGTAGCACAGCTATAGACTTCTGACATGATTTCAGTAACGACCACTATCAAAGACAGCGACCGGGACCGACGGCTTAACGTGTCCTCCGAAGCACGGAATCCTTTCCCAAACTGGGGGATAACCTCACAAAGTGATAAATTGCCAAAATATCAACTTTGTGTTCCCCCCCTGGGAAACCCAGGACCTCCGGATCGTAAGACCATGGCTCAGACCACTAGACCACGGAGGCAGTTTATCTTCAAATCAAACGGAATTTAAAAAAATGATAATGTTTACTATTCATTTTCTAATAAAATAAAAAAAAACAATATCTCCGAATAAAGTATGGAGAAAAAAATATCCCAGGATAAAATATAAGTTTGCGGCCGTAGCTAAAAGTACTTGGTATGACCTAGTGAACATATCTGGTTAGGCACATGGGCTTAATCACCAAAATTTGAGGTTACTATAGGCAACAACAACATAGTGTTGGACAAAATACTTCACACTAACATTCGGTATAGCTGGTGACTTTTTACTAGTGATATCAATAAACAAATTTTTGCCAAAAAACACAAGTAGAGATATAAAAAAAATTGGCAATACAATTTTTTATTTATTTTTATTATCTTTTACTTCCCGTAGCAATTCCTTACACAGGGTGTAAAAAAAGTACAGCGTTCTTTGAAACCACAATATGTTCTACTGATAATAACAAACAGTTTTTAAAAAGCACAACAATTTTAGCTCAAAAAAATTGTCTTTTCCCATACAAAGATGATCTCCTCAACTGAAATTTTGTATAGACAAATCAAAATAAATAAAATAAATAATAAATTATTACGCACAAGTAGAACATACAGTTTAAAGGAACGCAGTACTTTTACATATTTTCACACTTTCAATTTCAAACTTTCATATGGCATCATTAATAATTTAACAGACCTTCTTTTCCTTCCCTTCTTCATCGTCCTCCTCCTCCCCCTCAGCATCTTTTTCAACGTTGAATCGAGAAGACATCTGGAAGAGCAGACCCTGCTCCTTCTCTTCTACATCAGGGATCCTGTAGCCCATGATGGCAGCGCCATAGTTACCCTCGCCGGCGTCCCAGAAGATTATCTGATATGAAGAGAGAAAAAGTAATATTTCGATTTTTTCTCACAAGAGAGACATTGTGACCATCATCATCAGCTCAAATACGTCCCCAACGAGGGGCACTAGGCTACCCTGAATTTAGGGCCTTAGTCGGACCACATGGACCCAGTACGGATTGGTCGACTTCACACACAACCTTGGAATTTCTTCGTAGGTGTGCAGGTTTCCTCACGATGTTTTCCTTCACTGTAAAAGCACCGAATAAACGTACATATGAAATTCGGAAACCGAAAAACACATTGGTACGTGGTGAGATTCGAACCACGACCTTCTGCACAGGAGGCAGCCATTCACTACACGATCGGGCTTATTTTGTGATCAAAGTTCAAAAAAAAAAAAGAATAATATTATAATGTCGTCCATGAACCCGTTGCTTTTATCCTAACAGTTCCAGTCTTGACACTCGATCATCAGTCATCATCGCAAAAGCAATTCCTCAAGTGGGCGTAAACGGGATCCTAGGTCGATCATCTGAGGTCGAAAGACGCCGCTGACCGATCGACTTAGCAAGTCTGCCGTGGAGATCTTTCGACTGAGCTACATCATAATTTGAAAAGAGAAATTCAGTTACAACAAATCCAATATCCTCCAATCTCATACCAACCTGTCCTTCAACCAAGTATCTGATGTAGTATATTTCGAAGTACTTCTGAAAACCGATCTCTTCACAAATCTTGTGTAGCCTGGAGGTCTGGAAGATCCCCGTTATTGCTGGAACGAACGCGCTGGCTGCAAGGCCTTTTGCTGATTTGATCAGCTCTTTTATGATACCTGCAACATTTTGAATTTTACTGATTTTTGACAATAAGTTGGTTTATTTTGGAGACGAGTAAATGACTCGACTCTATGAAATTACCTGTATAACTATCTTAACCTAAGTGAAAAAAAAGCTTACATGGCAAGCTCAGAGGCTTGTACCTCTTCCTCCTTTACCACAGAATTAGTTTTCACTGAACTGATATGTTCAGAGGGATTTTCATTGATAATGATTCGCCTGCCAATGCCAATTAAGCGTGTTGAGTATGACAAATCTCCAATAAAAAATGCCTATGTACTACAGTGGAATATTCGTGGCCAGTATACTAAGTAGTAGAACATTGTCATTAGCTATTATGATGGCTTCAATGATGACTGATTAATCGAAGGTTTACTCCCTTAACCATACAAGCAGTTTTCACTTACCTCTATGCCTGTACCGAGCCTTCAGTGCCGCGATGTAGATCTTCAGATATTTGTTGCAGTCCAGCTCGTCATTGAGTTTTACTTTGCTCTCCAGCTCGTTGTAGAATGTCATCACAGAAGTATAGATCGGGTTGTATGTTAGCTTCACTTTGCTGAAAGTTCTTGAATACGCATCTGTAAATTTTATTACAATGTTGTAACCCATATCAGACTTCGATTTTCTTCCAGGCACACTGTTGAAGTTGGTAACGGAAAGGGACTCTATCCAACTACATTTAACATTATATTTAAATTCACCTATCAAGTCCTTGCTTTTTATGTCTATAATTTAACACATTTACAATGGAGTGCAATATACGGGGACCATTTTCCGCAATCAGATGAGGTTGACTCAGTCATCGAAACTGTACTGAAAAACTTTCATAAATATATCCGGAAATGGAAATAATTTTGGCATTATGTTAGGAAAAAGAACGCCTTGATTTGATATTTTGTATGAGCAAGTCAAAAAATAAACATTTAATTTTCATAAAATTAAAAGTGAAATTTGTTTAATTTCCTTATAAGATTGCGAGAAGCTGCCCGTTACATCCTTTGTAATCCTCGTACAATAAAAGAAAACGTAAAATAAGGAATAAAATAGTGAAGTTATATGATAATTTTCCAAAAATTTCAGACCTCATTTCCTTAGAACGTGAACGCCACGTAAATGCGATGTAATTGTGATCTATTCCTCTTAAGACGCCGCCACCAGAGCACATTAGTGTTAAGTGATCCAATTAGTTGGAAGTAGGTACCTAACTGTCTAATTGGTACTAATCACCGAGGAGGCCAAGATAAAACGTTTCGACCAACTAATAGAGATAAGTCCATAAGTGACACAAGATCTCTTAAGACGATAAGCTAATTATAACTTTACGATAAGCTAATAAGAAAATCTTCTGGGAAACGATTTTTTTTTTCTCTTCTCCGCAAAATTCGATTAGTCTTTTTGTGTGTCTTTTTCTTCTTCTACCTAGCGTTTTTCTGGCGTAATAGTGGAGTCCACTTTTCATATTTTTTCTACTCCACTTTGCTCAGTCTTCGGCATCCGCTGGGGTAAGATGGTTCTCTTCCATATCCACATTCACGACGTCTAGCCAGCGCTTCTTCGCAATTAGATTTTTGTTATGAACGGGATTATTACCACGATTATGTTTATTGTTACCTCGATATTTCGGAGTTGTTTCAAACTCCATGGTCACGAGTAGACTGGCGATGCGAATGTTGACGTCTTCTAAGGGAAACCATATCGGTCTACCCTCTTTCGGACGCGACGACTGCGTTCACTTTGACTTCTACCATTGTCACTCACTAGTTTCTCACGACACACTACACTCACGGTATCTACTCGCGATTTCGACCTCGAATCATTTTTGCGGTTGTAAACGTTTAACACTGGATTCCACGCACCGGACAGTTTAAAACCATCTTCACGATTAAAGTTATTGTATTTCGTGATCTCGATTGCTTCTCGCACTAAACGCGGTATATAGTGGCGTTCCGTCGACAGTACTTGGGGGTTATGTAATTCAATCCAGTGGTTCGTTTCGGTTTGATTAAGGTGTTCAGCAATGGCCGACGTCCGGGTATCATTGTTTTTCACAGCTAGCGCTTCTTCGGTCTGCAGCGTGATCTAGAATGTAGGGTCTTGGAAAGAAGAAATCTGGCGGTCTGCGGCTATGTGCCTTATAATAATAAATCACATAGGATTTTTTCTGAAAATTTTTGTTGTTCAATTTTTTTATCTGAGCAATCCCTATCAGTTGGCGTACTGAATAAAAATTACCCGGTATTTCAAAGTCCATTTCAGTACATACTCCACTTGCATTCCATTTTGAATCAAGCTCGAATGCCGAATATGAACGTCGCGTTATCTAAATACCTTCCACTAAAATTGATCGCGAATATTCGTTCGAAATTTAAACCATTTGCAGCGTCCAAATTGTAATGTCCTAGTAAAATTTTAATAAAAGGCGCTATAATTTCAACTGCTTCTGTGCTCTAGTGATCTTGGAATCTAAATTGAGTGGGTTTGATTCTCATGTGAGATCATAAAGTTGATTACATAAAAACACTTAGTGAGATTTGAGCAAGTTGCTTAGGACAATGCAGAACGAATCGCCTGTTCCGAAGCACGTAACCAGAAACTCGGTCACTATTTTGACGGAGGTCGTAAAACAAACTATAACATGAATGTCATGACCACTGACAGACCAAAGGACTGAAGAGAGATAGACAGAAGAATAGAATATGAGAAGGGCTATGGACTTCTTAAAAGTTCTTCTGTAGATGGCACCTCTATTGCAGATCTTTTTAGTCACCGGTCAGGCTATTAGGCCTAGAGTGATTTAAAACTCTAACACCAGGGTCATCGGGCTGTTCCTCGCCTCGAGAAAATACTTGATAAACGACTAAAATCTGGCGCAAATTAGTAGAATTTAAACCATTCGCAGCGTCCGAATAGAATTGTCGCAATAAAATTTCAATAAAACACGCGTAGAGAGAACGGATCGTCCTATTTCGAGTCTATTTGCGTTTACGAATGAAACTCGATTCTCTATATCGATATCGATACCCTGTTACATTAGGGGTGGATTCTTTCGATGCTTTGAGCCTAAATTTTTACTGCACCCCGTAAAAAGAATTCCGGAATCAGCTTTAGGAATTGCTGTGTGGTTCAAGGTGGAAGTAAGAACAGTTTCTTGAAGTTTTTTTTTTGTTTTCTGTTCATGTAGGTTTGAATTTTTAAAATAGATTTTTCACACTATTAACAGATTGAATAAAGTTACTAAAAAATGGGAATAGAAATCAAGTCTTCTCTACGATATTTTTGTTTTGATATAACTAGTTTTAGGTATATGGAACAAAATCTCGGAGCAAAACCTGTTCTTAGTTTTGTCATTTCATAAAATACGAACTGTGTAATAGTTAGCATGGGCGATAGGTTGTCAGCGTTTTGCCTAAACTACAAATACAACAAAACCCTCGTTTCCCTTCATTGATTTCTACCTACAGTATGCCCTGATAGAGAGAAGCTGGAATATTTTACGCCTTTCTGTTTCTTCCAAAGTCATCAAGGAAGTTAGTCGCCAAAGCCTAGCCACTTATACCAAACAACTTGTACGTAAATTGGATTCCAAGAAGTCGATCGGGATAGGTCTATATCAGAGGGTTGTCGGTTCGAACGCTGACTACGGCAAGGTGGGCGCTCTAGCTATATCCTTTCACTATTGCTCAGTTGTTTAGCATAATACCGTCCTTATCTCTTTGTTTGTAGTGGAGTTTTTGTTTTGTTTTATTTGATTTGACTGAGTTTAATCTAATATACCTACGGCAAAATGGTGGCACCAAAAATCCAAGATGGCGGATGTCCAATGTGAGTAATCATTTAGAAGAAACTCATGTCCATTTTTGGACCTCCTAAATTGCAATAAAACAAAACCCTCTAGTTTTATTCCCTGAATTGGATTTAATAATATACTGAAAAAAAAAGCAACGTAATTTTTTGTTTTAAATATTCCGAGGCCAGCATGAAAATTATAAAAAATATTTTTCGTCTGTAAAAATGTAAACGCAGTATTTTCGCGCCAGTTGAACAACCTAAGCTGGATTCATATTTTAATACTGGCCTTTATTTTGACGACGTAATATCGAAAATTCTCTCTGGACTGCAGCCAAGAACAATGTCACAAATCATCGCTTCTCATGTGAACGGAAATTTATAAGGATAGAGATGAATCACTCGTAGCTGTGATTGAAAAAAATGTAAAAGCTAGCCGAACCGAAATACGTTGTACTTACGGTCAGAGTACTCGTATAAGGGGAGCATAATTAATTCTGTCCCTCCCGTCCTTGCCGTCCCTCTCATCCCTCATAGCACGCCTCTCACGTCACTTCCGTCCCTCACGTCCATGATTCCCGTATCTCCCATCCCTTCCGTCCCTCCCGTTCCTCCCATCCCTTCCATCTTTCTCATCTCTCCCGTCTCCTCCGTTTTATAAAAAGCAATAGGAACTTACTCTTATCCTGTATCCTCATGACGAGCACTCCCACTAGTTTCTCCTTGCCCTCCTTGATTACCGCGATCGACATCTTATCCTTCATCCAAATCCTCGCGTTGTGGGTGAACTCAGCTGTCGCTTCTTTGTCCTCCAGGATCTTGACTGATCTCCATGTTATCTGGGAAAGAGGAAATATTACTGGAAAATTGGAGTAACCCGATAGCTAAGAATATTGAGAAAATTGTCAGGCGCATTGGAAACCGCAGAACTGACTATTTACATGCCTATATTGCCTATCCGACAGCATGTTATCTTACTTTTCGGACAATCAGGTGATCAGTCAACAAATTGATCCCGTGACCTCCGTCGAGGGCCCATGGAGGCAGTGGTCACAGAAGAGAATCCCCGGCGTCCCTCAGTGCTTGTCTAAAATTAGTTTCCATAAGAGAACTCGAGCTCCAAAAAACACGAATTGTATAGGTACCAAATATTTTTGATCACAATTTGCCATTCGACTCGTACCGGGGCTCAATCAATCAGCAAGATTTCCAGTGAAACTCTATAATGGACGGGTTGATACTATCTATTCTTAGTTGGTACTTTATTAGCGAATGGGAATTCTATCAATAAAACTGAACAATTGAAATTTTGCCGCATAGTACAACAAAAATGATAAAATATCAGTTTTTTGCGCCGAGTTACACCCGCGGCTTGATGAGTTTTCCCGTGGGTATCAGATATTTACACGCGGTAAAAAGTGTCCTATGTCACTCATGGTAGATGTTGCTTTCTAATGGAATTCTTATTTTAATAATTCTAGCATTTTTTGTGTTTATTTGTAACAAACATAAATACATTCAAAGATACAAACCTTTCCCTCTATAAAATTAAGATAAGTATAGTAGATTTCATAGAAAATAATGTTAGGTAAATTATAAAGACAAAAAAAATTGTAAAGTCCATAGCAACCTTAAATTCTTTTTTTATATAAAACCTTTGAATTTCGGACATTTGTAGCAAAACCTTTGATGCTCTTATTAAAGTTAAAAGAGGGTTATTAAATTTGTGCTAAGACCTCAGAGCATTTTTCAAATGCAAAGAAAATGGAACTGATATTAAAATCTTTATTCCAACTGGGTTTAAACCATCTCTCGGCCCTTTTTAATAAAATAGTGGAATCGGAACCAGGTTTGTAATATAAGGATTTTAATATTTCTCAAATAGAAGTTTATTATGCTGATACAGGCAGTAAAAAAAAATTGCTGTACGAACTTTAGACTGTGAACGTACCCATGAAACTGAACAACTTTTCCTAGGCAACATAGGTCGAAATATGAATATCAGCGGCTCCAGTCATTTTGTACATTTTTTTCTCATAACTCGATCTATGTTCTTTGGGGAAATTTGTTCAGTTTCATTATTAGGATCACACCCTAGAGTTAAGCTTTTTTTTACTCCTGCTTGTACTTGTATCTATATTATTTCAAGTTGGAGTAAGGTTGGTGTGACGGATTAAAAACAGAGTATCCCAATACTGACCATTGGTTGACGATGAATAGTGCATTTCTTCCTGAAAATATCTTTACTATTTATCAGACACGGGAAGAGGCTTTATAGAGATCGTACAAGGCTCTGTCTAACTCCTAAAAGATACAGATTCGTTTCCACTTTATGATCTAATCTATGTTTATTAAGCAAGTTGAAGGAGTACTATAAGAACCCCTAATTTCAGAATTTTAATATCACTATAGGTTTTGTAATGATCAGTACATAATCTCTTCAATAACTACGTATTGCAGTTCCAAATATTCTAATTACTTAAGGTAATTAACATTTTTTAAAATGAATCCGTCTTGTCGTTCAAGCTTCTTTAATTAAAATGGTTGCCAACCGTCTAAAGAAAGATTTCAATAAAGCTTTTCTATCAGATTGCTTTTGTAAAAGTTATTTCGGATCCGCTTTTATACTACTTTTTTCTTAATGATGAAAAAGAATCTAGCTCACTTCGGATGAAAAGATCTAATAAAATTATTTGTAGATTTATTTTTTATTTATTTATCTAGTACTTATTTAAATTCTTTATTTTATGAAGAGCATTCCCACGCACCTACAAAATCCACTCGTATCATTCCGTTTTTAAATGGTTTTTTTTTAGAATGAGAACGTTCATAGCTCCTTCATTTTATTGATCTCCTCTTTTGCAGCGGTGGTAACTCCCGTCCTTCCCGCCCCACTCGGTTTTTCCGCCCCACTCGCCGCTCCTGCCTCCCATCCCTCCCATACCTCCCGTCCCTCTCGTCCCTGCCATCCCTCCCGTCCCCTCCGTCCCTCCCGTTACTCCATCCCTCGCGTCCCTTCTGTCAATCCCGACCCTCACGTCCCTCCAGTCTCAACCATCCCCACGTAAGTCCCTCCACTCCCATAAAATGAATAAAGCATCTTACCTCTTCACTCAGATAATGTTTCTTTAGGAACCTCACAGCTTCGTCGTATCTGTTCTCCTGCAGGTCCTCAAAACGGATCCCGCATGGCACCCTCCCCCAAATGGAAGGTGCTTTGATTCTCTCTTCCAGCTCCCTCATTTTGGCGATTTCCGCTTCCGCTGCTGCAGCAGACGCAGCCGCCGCTGCGGCCGCTTCTCGTTCTTGTTTTGTTACGCCCGCCATTTTTGTTTAGCTGTGGACAGGTATTTAAAAAGTTGTAACTGATTCCGTGGTCTAGTGGTTCCGGAGGTCCCGGGTTCTATTTCGGTGGGGGGCATTTTCTTTTACCATGGGGGGCACAACAAATGTGTGTTGTTGTAAGTATATTTAGTTAGGATACTGAAGGCTGATAAGCCGTCGGATGGGCATGTTAATTACCCGCCAGGAGTTAGATTGTGTGATAGTTTTAGTTAAAGCTTGTGCCTGTCATAATTATATTTTGAACGTACCTTATTATACCAGAAATAATAATAAAAATGTTTATATAAGACAATGAAAATTATAATATTATTAAAATCACTATAAAAATATCTCGTTATAAATACAATAAATAATTTAAAATAAAATATTACAAAAATGTAATCTGTACAAAATATAATACTGTTACTGTCACGGTTTTAGTGACAAATGACATTGACAACTTAAATTTAGAAAAGAGTTATTCAAATTTAAAGGTTTTATAGTTTTTACATTAGTGGACTAGGACACAGATTACTTATGAGCGCGGGCGGCGGGACAAGAACCTAGCCTAGGACCTCAGAATAAAATTTAACGCCTTTAACCTTACGGAGTAGGCGGAATGTAAAACGCCTAGTAAAAGGCTTTTTCGCCACGTCTGACACAAAATTATTCAGGGCAATTTTAGATTGAAAACGTGTATCGATTCTATAGTTATAGGTTGTCAGCCCATCGCCTTAATTACAATACACTGTAACCCTCGAATCCCTTTATTAGCATAAGGTGGCTTTAGCATGATGCCTAAATTCTTCTTCTTTGATCCTATGGTACCCCGCTGGTACAAATGGCCCGATCGGTTTTCCTCCATCTCCCTCTATCTTGCGCAATGGTCTTCGCTTCCTCCAAAGTCAAGCCAGCCGCCTTCAACCCGCTGTCCACTGTGCGCCGCCATGTATGCACAGGTCTGCCAGGTCTCCTTCGGCCGAACAGTTGCCATTCAATCGCGACGCCTAAATACGCAAATATAAATAAATAAATTCTATATTTTTTTATTTAACGATTAAGTTTGATGTTTGATCGAGGTGACTCAATTAAGAGTAGCATCCAAAATTAATTGACACTTTAAATTCGTAGCGCGTGTTTAATGATTTCGTTAGTGTCCGATAATTAAATTTTCCTCGCGAATTTAATGTTATGCCGTTTTTCAATTTAAATTGTTTTCGCCTGTTTAAGTGGGTAATTACAATTCGCTGATTTTAACAAGAGTTTATTAAAAAAATTCGGTCTGGAAAACCTGTACTTATGAAGATGTAAGAGTGATTCGAGGGTTACAGTGTATTGTAATTAAGGCGATGGGCTGACAACCTATAACTATAGAATCGATACACGTTTCAATCTAAAATTGCCCTGAATAATTTTGTGTCAGGACGTGGCGAAAAAGCCTTTTACTAGGCGTTTTACATTCCGCCTACTCCGTAAGGTTAAAGGCGTTAAATTTTATTCTGAGGTCCTAGGCTAGGTTCTTGTCCCGCCGCCGCGCTCATAAGTAATCTGTGTCCTAGTCCACTAATGTAAAACTATAAAACCTTTAAATTTGAATAACTCTTTTCTAAATTTAAGTTGTCAATGTCATTTGTCACTAAAAACCGTGACAGTAACAGTATTATATTTTGTACAGATTACATTTTTGTAATATTTTATTTTAAATTATTTATTGTATTTATAACGAGATATTTTTATAGTGATTTTAATAATATTATAATTTTCATTGTCTTATATAAACATTTTTATTATTATTTCTGGTATAATAAGGTACGTTCAAAAATATAATTATGACAGGCACAAGCTTTAACTAAAACTATCACACAATCTAACTCCTGGCGGGTAATTACATGCCCATCCGACGGCTTATCAGCCTTCAGTATCCTAACTAAATATACTTACAACAACACACATTTGTTGTGCCCCCCATGGTAAAAGAAAATGCCCCCCACCGAAATAGAACCCGGGACCTCCGGAACCACTAGACCACGGAATCAGTTACAACTTTTTAAATACCTGTCCACAGCTAAACAAAAATGGCGGGCGTAACAAAACAAGAACGAGAAGCGGCCGCAGCGGCGGCTGCGTCTGCTGCAGCAGCGGAAGCGGAAATCGCCAAAATGAGGGAGCTGGAAGAGAGAATCAAAGCACCTTCCATTTGGGGGAGGGTGCCATGCGGGAATCCGTTTTGAGGACCTGCAGGAGAACAGATACGACCGAAGCTGTGAGGTTCCTAAAGAAACATTATCTGAGTGAAGAGGTAAGATGCTTTATTCATTTTATGGGAGTGGAGGGACTTACGTGGGGATGGTTGAGACTGGAGGGACGTGAGGGTCGGGATTGACAGAAGGGACGCGAGGGATGGGAGTAACGGGAGGGACGGAGGGGACGGGAGGGATGGCAGGGACGAGAGGGACGGGAGGTATGGGAGGGATGGGAGGCAGGAGCGGCGAGTGGGGCGGAAAAAACCGAGTGGGGCGGGAAGGACGGGAGTTACCACCGCTGCAAAAGAGGAGATCAATAAAATGAAGGAGCTTATGAACGTTCTCATTCTAAAAAAAACCATTTAAAAAACGGAATGATACGAGTGGATTTTGTAGGTGCGTGGGAATGCTCTTCATAAAATAAAGAATTTAAATAAGTACTAGATAAATAAATAAAAAATAAATCTACAAATAATTTTATTAGATCTTTTCATCCGAAGTGAGCTAGATTCTTTTTCATCATTAAGAAAAAAGTAGTAAAAAGCGGATCCGAAATAACTTTTACAAAAGCAATCTGATAGAAAAGCTTTATTGAAATCTTTCTTTAGACGGTTGGCAACCATTTTAATTAAAGAAGCTTGAACGACAAGACGGATTCATTTTAAAAAATGTTAATTACCTTAAGTAATTAGAATATTTTGGAACTGCAATACGTAGTTATTGAAGAGATTATGTACTGATCATTACAAAACCTATAGTGATATTAAAAATTCTGAAATTAGGGGTTCTTATAGTACTCCTTCAACTTGCTAATAAACATAGATTAGATCATAAAGTGGAAACGAATCTGTATCTTTTAGGAGTTAGACAGAGCCTTGTACGATCTCTATAAAGCCTCTTCCCGTGTCTGATAAATAGTAAAGATATTTTCAGGAAGAAATGCACTATTCATCGTCAACCAATGGTCAGTATTGGGATACTCTGTTTTTAATCCGTCACACCAACCTTACTCCAACTTGAAATAATATAGATACAAGTACAAGCAGGAGTAAAAAAAAGCTTAACTCTAGGGTGTGATCCTAATAATGAAACTGAAACAAATTTCCCCAAAGAACATAGATCGAGTTATGAGAAAAAAAATGTACAAAATGACTGGAGCCGCTGATATTCATATTTCGACCTATGTTGCCTAGGAAAAGTTGTTCAGTTTCATGGGTACGTTCACAGTCTAAAGTTCGTACAGCAATTTTTTTTTACTGCCTGTATCAGCATAATAAACTTCTATTTGAGAAATATTAAAATCCTTATATTACAAACCTGGTTCCGATTCCACTATTTTATTAAAAAGGGCCGAGAGATGGTTTTAAACCCAGTTGGAATAAAGATTTTAATATCAGTTCCATTTTCTTTGCATTTGAAAAATGCTCTGAGGTCTTAGCACAAATTTAATAACCCTCTTTTAACTTTAATAAGAGCATCAAAGGTTTTGCTACAAATGTCCGAAATTCAAAGGTTTTATATAAAAAAAGAATTTAAGGTTGCTATGGACTTTACAATTTTTTTTTGTCTTTATAATTTACCTAACATTATTTTCTATGAAATCTACTATACTTATCTTAATTTTATAGAGGGAAAGGTTTGTATCTTTGAATGTATTTATGTTTGTTACAAATAAACACAAAAAAATGCTAGAATTATTAAAATAAGAATTCCATTAGAAAGCAACATCTACCATGAGTGACATAGGACACTTTTTACCGCGTGTAAATATCTGATACCCACGGGAAAACTCATCAAGCCGCGGGTGTAACTCGGCGCAAAAAACTGATATTTTATCATTTTTGTTGTACTATGCGGCAAAATTTCAATTGTTCAGTTTTATTGATAGAATTCCCATTCGCTAATAAAGTACCAACTAAGAATAGATAGTATCAACCCGTCCATTATAGAGTTTTCACTGGAAATCTTGCTGATTGATTGAGCCCCGGTACGAGTCGAATGGCAAATTGTGATCAAAAATATTTGGTACCTATACAATTCGTGTTTTTTGGAGCTCGAGTTCTCTTATGGAAACTAATTTTAGACAAGCACTGAGGGACGCCGGGGATTCTCTTCTGTGACCACTGCCTCCATGGGCCCTCGACGGAGGTCACGGGATCAATTTGTTGACTGATCACCTGATTGTCCGAAAAGTAAGATAACATGCTGTCGGATAGGCAATATAGGCATGTAAATAGTCAGTTCTGCGGTTTCCAATGCGCCTGACAATTTTCTCAATATTCTTAGCTATCGGGTTACTCCAATTTTCCAGTAATATTTCCTCTTTCCCAGATAACATGGAGATCAGTCAAGATCCTGGAGGACAAAGAAGCGACAGCTGAGTTCACCCACAACGCGAGGATTTGGATGAAGGATAAGATGTCGATCGCGGTAATCAAGGAGGGCAAGGAGAAACTAGTGGGAGTGCTCGTCATGAGGATACAGGATAAGAGTAAGTTCCTATTGCTTTTTATAAAACGGAGGAGACGGGAGAGATGAGAAAGATGGAAGGGATGGGAGGAACGGGAGGGACGGAAGGGATGGGAGATACGGGAATCATGGACGTGAGGGACGGAAGTGACGTGAGAGGCGTGCTATGAGGGATGAGAGGGACGGCAAGGACGGGAGGGACAGAATTAATTATGCTCCCCTTATACGAGTACTCTGACCGTAAGTACAACGTATTTCGGTTCGGCTAGCTTTTACATTTTTTTCAATCACAGCTACGAGTGATTCATCTCTATCCTTATAAATTTCCGTTCACATGAGAAGCGATGATTTGTGACATTGTTCTTGGCTGCAGTCCAGAGAGAATTTTCGATATTTACGTCGTCAAAATAAAGGCCAGTATTAAAATATGAATCCAGCTTAGGTTGTTCAACTGGCGCGAAAAATACTGCGTTTACATTTTTACAGACGAAAAATATTTTTTATAATTTTCATGCTGGCCTCGGAATATTTAAAACAAAAAATTACGTTGCTTTTTTTTTTCAGTATATTATTAAATCCAATTCAGGGAATAAAACTAGAGGGTTTTTGTTTTATTGCAATTTAGGAGGTCCAAAAATGGACATGAGTTTCTTCTAAATGATTACTCACATTGGACATCCGCCATCTTGGATTTTTGGTGCCACCATTTTGCCGTAGGTATATTAGATTAAACTCAGTCAAATCAAATAAAACAAAACAAAAACTCCACTACAAACAAAGAGATAAGGACGGTATTATGCTAAACAAACTGAGCAATAGTGAAAGGATATAGCTAGAGCGCCCACCTTGCCGTAGTCAGCGTTCGAACCGACAACCCTCTGATATAGACCTATCCCGATCGACTTCTTGGAATCCAATTTACGTACAAGTTGTTTGGTATAAGTGGCTAGGCTTTGGCGGACTAACTTCCTTGATGACTTTGGAAGAAACAGAAAGGCGTAAAATATTCCAGCTTCTCTCTATCAGGGCATACTGTAGGTAGAAATCAATGAAGGGAAACGAGGGTTTTGTTGTATTTTGTAGTTTAGGCAAAACGCTGACAACCTATCGCCCATGCTAACTATTACACAGTTCGTATTTTATGAAATGACAAAACTAAGAACAGGTTTTTGCTCCGAGATTTTGTTCCATATACCTAAAACTAGTTATATCAAAACAAAAATATCGTAGAGAAGACTTGATTTCTATTCCATTTTTTAGTAACTTTATTCAATCTGTTAATAGTGTGAAAAATCTATTTTAAAAATTCAAACCTACATGAACAGAAAACAAAAAAAAAAACTTCAAGAAACTGTTCTTACTTCCACCTTGAACCACACAGCAATTCCTAAAGCTGATTCCGGAATTCTTTTTACGGGGTGCAGTAAAAATTTAGGCTCAAAGCATCGAAAGAATCCACCCCTAATGTAACAGGGTATCGATATCGAT